>JAHWFP010193782.1:11604-24164 GCA_023313725.1 Lithobius niger
AGCTCCGCGTAGGACGGGAAGAAGTAAGACGGTATATCTAGTTAACTTTCTAATCTATGGTATAGCCTTTTACACATAAGCTCTTCATATCTCGACTGGGTAATTATGGAGTTTAAGCGAAGCACTCCAAATCATTCAATTTTTTTACTAATCGACGCATATCATCATCCTCTTGCCAAATCACATTAAAAAACCGGTGGGAAACGTGTTTTAAGATGTAAAAAATAAAAACATTGAAAACACGTAAAACGATAGCTACGATTGTGTTGAAGCGCCGGCCATATTGCCTGAGTCAGAGTAACGAGAAAACCTGATTTGCATCACAATGAAAAGAGACGGAAATTACCGAACCTAACAAACCTAACCTACCTAACCTAATTTAACGTACCGAACCTAACCTAAAAAAATAACAACAAAAAACGCAGACAGCATAGTTTGGAACATTACTTTCCGTTTTTGCGATGCCAACTTTTCGTGCTACTCTGAATCCCGGAACATGGCCGCCGCTCTACACGGCCGGGCCCACCGTCTTACGTGATTAAAAAACGTGTTTGGAGAGCTAAAAAACGTGTTTACATAACCAAAAAACATTTTCTCCCCATTTTTGTAACGTGAAATGAGAAGAGGATGAAGATTTAGGTTGGTATACGTACCAAAATTGATCGATTTATCGTGGTTCGCTTAAACTCCATAAATACCCTCGACTGCACCAATCTCTCAGTAAATAACGACCTGTTCGTGTTTTCAGAAAGTGTTTTTAAGGACAAGAGTGGAAGCATCTCAAGCGTAGGAGGTGTGCCCTTTGGCTATTGTCCATGTTACTAATACTTGCCTTGAGTGGACACAGCCGGAAGTTTTCGGGAGCATATACGACCTGTAATGTCTACTACATCTTTGTCAAGTCTTATAAGTTTAAGACTCACGTTACCTTATTTCAGCTGCAGAAGCAACAAGCTGCAATTGTAACTTTATCGGCAACAAATATTGAACCCTCGGCCGAGGTGTTAATTTTTCCATCTTTGTAACCACCTGTTATGCGTCAAAAGACCTTACAATGACTGTTGCAATCCAACAACTGCAAATCTGGAGACATTGTCATTTATACATTGTTCATGTTTCTGTATCCCTTCTTTGGTACAGTAGTTGTGTACGTGGTAGGTGCTACCCAGGGTTATTTGTGATTAGGGTTTAAGTAGTTCGTAGAGTAGGTTAGATTGAGCATATGATGTATTAGGTCGTAGTGCTCTTAATAAACAATCAATCAATCAATCCCTCCTTTCCCCTTGTTGCCTCGTCTTCCTTTGTTCCCGTGCCCGTTCCCGTTCAGTACCCGTACAAGTGTCGGTGACGCATGAGTTATTGGTTAAAAGGTTGTGTACTACTAGTTAGGTTGAAGTAGATGTTAGCTAGGGCAGTGGGTCCCAACCTTTTCAAACCGCGACCCCCCCCCCCCCCGAAAAAATGTATTTTTCCGCGTCCACCCCTAAGTAAATTCCTTCGGTTTCACAACTAGGGGGTCTGGGGCAGCGTTGTGAGCTCTCCAGCCGGGTCCCAGTCAACGCTTTTTTAAAATTTTAAGCATTTTAAACGTCGTTATTTGCTCATTACAATAAATGACCCTCGTATTTTATAGAATTATACAATATACAAAGTTGTTTTTGGATTAGAAAGATTAGTTGTTGGAATGGAGAGAATATAATTAGAATTAGATTTTAGAAGAGATAAAAGTACTTTACAATTAATTAATTTTATTAATGATTAAATTTCAGGGGGGAAAAAGATTTTAAGATTAAAAGATAAAAAAAAAGTAAAATAATTTTTTTTCCTGCTTGTGTATCGCGACCCCCGAGTGAAGGCCCGCGACCCCATTTTCGGTCGCGACCCATAGATTGAAAACCACTGAGCTAGGGTAGATTAGCATTTGAATTCGGGCGCAAACAAAGTAATTCAATCCTGTCACTCATATGCTATTTTTTTCTTACGTTGCAACTCAGCCAGTGAGGAGTGGTACTAAATTAGCTCTGAAAATGGCTAGCCCGCCATTAAAACTTTATGTGGAAGTTTCGGCCTAGGAGTTCTTTATCCCTGACCAACTTTCAAAAGACATTTCATTCTGATGATGTATAGTCAAGGGACTACACCAAAATCCCTGATGCGACCCGCTGCATTTCGCAGATGAGAACGTTTCCCATGCGACTAGATGACGAGTGAATCCGTTCGAACAATATTGAGTGACCAAGGAAGGAGGCAGGCAGGAAGAAAAGGAACGTGGAATGTTTTACCAAAGAATAAACACCAGTTCAAGGACCACGTAAAAAGGAGACTCCTTGTGTATTTGGTAATGGTAAAGCGCTGATCCACGACCTCTCGCAGCTTTGTTGCTTTATGACTCCTGTCGACTCCCACATTAAATGCTGTGCAACTGCTAATAGGTAAATAGAGACCAGTGAAACGTACCATACTCTACAGAAATAATCAGCAAACAGCATTTGATGTATTTTGATAGCGCGGGATTATCCGCCCCTACCATTACGGCCGCATCGTCGTCAGCACCGCTGACATCACGTGTCGTTCTTTTAAATGTAACTACTGCCCTCCGCCGACAGAAAGCGGCAACAGGACAAATCAACCAAATCAGTAGCGGATTGGGTGACCATATTGCCCAATATTGCCCATATTGCATTTTATTATTCACCCAAGATCCAACCGGTACTGAAGCATCAGCATGGTCTGGGTTTAATTTGACAGGAGTCGTAGACTTGGCCATCGGCCCCAGCATACAAGATCGACAACCATTCATTAGCATCAACTATGCACTCTAGATGAGAGGATAAAAGAAAAGATAAAAGAGAAGATAAAAAAAGAAAAAAAAAAGAAAACCATTTTTAAGAACTCGGGAAGAATACCACTCAGAAGCTCCCGAAGACTTTATGAAAGCAATTATTAAACAGGCGGCCCAGAGCGGAAAATGCGACAGGAGGCATTCAGGCCACCGCTCAGGAAAAGAAGTAGCTCACAACCCTCTTAGGAAAGCGAAACGCTGCCGTATGAACCGTGAACAAACTAAGAAAAAGTGATCTTGGTTGTTTATGACTTTGGCGGCAGTGTCCACCGTGCTTGCATAAAGTGGACGATGGTAGAATTTTCAACAAATTAATAAAATACTGCAAGGGACTGTAGAAACGTGGATATTCTTAAAATAAATTAAAACAAATTAAATAAAGGTAAAGTTCACATGGATTATGTTGGTATGTAATAGGAATGTAAATAACATTGCAGGAAAGGCCAACTGAGAATAAAGGTCAGGCAGACATATTCATAAAAACAGTAAATGCTGTAATCAGGTAGGAACGCATAGTATTGGTTAAAGGATTGAAAAAGTTGGGGTAGGTGGGCGGAGAAGAAAGGGAGAGGGGGAAATACAGGGAAAGGGAGTGGGAAAATACAGGGAAAGGAAAAGAGGGATACACAGGGAAAGGGAGAAGGGGAAATACAAGGAAAGAGAGGGACGGATATACACGGAAAGGGAGAAGGGGAAATACACGGAAAGGGAGAGACGGATATACAGGGAAAGGGAGAAGGGGAAATACAAGGAAAGGGAGAAACGGATATACAGGGAAAGGGAGCGGGGGGGGGGGAATGCAGGGAAAGGGGGAAACACAGGGAAAGGGGAGGAGAGAGGGATATACACGGAAAGGAGAGGGGGAAATACATGAAAGGGAGAGGGGGAAATCCAGGGAAAGGGGGGAAAATACAGGGAAAGGGAGAGGGGGAAATACAGGAAAAGAAAGAGATGAGAAAAAAAAAACCTATGAAGTGGGAAGACAAAACTGGATGAATGCGTTTAAATCAACACCAGACAGCAATCTTTTTGAGTGGATGAACTGGTATTGCCCAAATCCTAGGTGGATAGGATCGTTTGGGTAAAGTTTTCATCTGGATCACCCAGGGACTGGGAGGGCCATTCAGGCCCGGGAAATGGTTAACGTAGGCCCCTCTCTTGTGGCATTTCGTAAAAATCGGTCATCTTAAAAAATTTGAATAGGGCCCCGACAGGTCCTCGGAGCATAGGCCCCCAAGGGAAACCACCCATTTTCCCGTATGGCCAGTATGCCCTGTGAGTCATATACTCAACGGGTATGAGCCCTGACCAAGAATATTACTTGAGACCCAGCTACCCAGGAACTCGGAATATCCTGGCAACCAAGTGACGATAACGAATGTTGCAGTAGAGATCAGAAAAGTTAACGCGATATCACATCTTAGCTCTTACAAGCCTACGCGGGGCCTTGGCGGAAGCTGCGGCTACCAATATCTGTCGGGGCCCTATTGAAATATTTTCATGATAACTTCTTTACTTTCATGGTGCTTCGAAGGCAAAGCACTAGAGTCGTTAGTAGGTCAATCTTCTATCAGGTCCCTGCAGGGTTAGAAAAGGTAAGACGCAATGAAACATTAACTTTCTAATCTCTGGTCGCAGATTAAAACGAAGAGCACTATTTTATTACTGTTATTGAAAGAGATTATCAAATATACTATTTTAGAATAAAAGTACATTTCTTTTTCAACAAAATCAGCAACGACAAGCTGTCTGCTGCTCTGTTAAACTTTATTAAAATTTTGTGGGAAATGAGAGTTTACTACCTTACACTATTTATTTACCGCGGGTTTTTTTTTTTAGCATACCGTACTTCGATAGGCGAAATACTTTTTTGACTATAGTGTCCGCGGCCTATCTTGAGTTCGCTGCAGAAGGAACACAGATAATCGATTGTACGTTTTTAGCAGCAGAGTGCCTTGCTGATATCCAAGATGGTTACAAAAACAATGGCGGCCGTCGATTAAAGCCGCCTCCTCCAGGAAGACGTAGCCGCTCATAAAATACTTGCAGGACTCAAGATACGCCGCGCACACAACAACAATTGAGAGTTGTTATCTTCTACAGTGATCGCGTTGTTACGAGGGTTTTAAGTTGTTGGTTCCTTTTTATTGTAGTTCCCTGTGTTACTCTCGTTGTGAAGAGTGGTTATGTTGTTGTTGTGCCATGCATCAGTAAGTTAATCCGTCATAGACATTCGTTTACAAACAGCACTATAACTGAGCAACAGTTTTGTTAAAAGTTTTTTTGTTATAAACTTTTACTACATCAGTTACACGACGTTGTTGATTACGATCAACCTGAATAAACCCCACGATCGGCTTGCCGTTTCAACTAAGAAATTCTTAAGCCTATTTCTTAGTAGTGAAACTCTAAGTGAAACTCTAAGTAGTGAAACTCTAAGTGTTTTGATTGTATGGGCCATCAAAAAAGGCGTCACGGCCAGTCGTGATCTAGGAAAGAACGTGACGGCCATTTTGGTGAGGCGAAGCCTAGGTGCAGACCTAACAATGTCAAAACACCACATTCCGTTTGCAGTTTATCAGAATCATCGCAAATTTAGTCGTTTCTGTTAGCGTCATTAGTATGGACAGTATTCTTTTTTTTTTTTTTTGTAAAGCTTCTGCAAAAACGGTCCTCATTTTGTTTCATCTGGTTGGTCAGGGGCACCGGGCCGCATATAATTTTTTTCGTGCACCGTTCAGATAGGCGTTCGGATCTCGCTACGAAACTTCGTTACTTAGCACCCACTAGTGGTGATTATGTGTAAATTGACTTTATTGACGATCTGTTGTTGTTGTAGTTAGGTTAGGTTAGGTTAGATTAGGTTAGGTGGCTTAAAGACCGGTTGTCACCAAATTAGCATTGAAGCATCTAGACCTATCTAGTTCTCTCTCTCAGGAAGCAAAGGAACGCACAAAGCAAAACTTTTAAACGTTACAGACAAGCCACGTGACTCCTTAATTATTGAGTAAAAATGTGGTACGCCCTCGTGCACCTGGAAACAAGCTATAAAGATTACTGATATTAGTGTCACTAGATGGCGCCAGGGGAATTTCTTTATACTTTTTGTGGTGCCATCTAGTGACACTAATATCGTTAATCTTTACAGCTTATTTCCAAGTGTACGAGGGCGTACCAAATTTTTACTCAATAATTAAAGAGTCACATGGCTTGTTTGCAGCTTTTAAAAGTTTTGCATTGTGCATTCCTTTGCTTCCTGCGAGAGAGAACTCGATATAGGCCTAGCTGGTGCAATGCTAATTTGGTGGCAACCGGCCTTTAAGTCGGATTACACGGTTTTTTTTCTGTATGCTGGTTAGCTGTGTGGAGAGCTATGTAGCGAGTTTTGCTGAACGAAAAAAATTATGCCACTTGGTCATTCTGGTCAACCTACTTTCGGAAAAAAAGTGAATAGGTCCAGCTCTGGTGTTGGTGATGGTACACCCACAAAAAATACGGGATCGAAAACGTTAATAGGCTTAAGACAGTAACTTGATGAAAGCAATGCTATTTGATTGTGAGATTTAAACAACTTTACCGAAGTATTTATACGAAAGAGATTCTATTTTACTAGTGCAGCGTCGATAATCAACAATTCAACACTATAATTCGCAAAATTTATTGTGGGTGGTTGGATGTGTTTATCCAGCTCAAGAACGTAGTTGGTCGTATTTTTAGTGACCATTTCATAGTAATCTTACGAGAAGTGTTGCTTAATTATGGAAGTCACACACAGCATTTTATGTGGATACTGGTGCGTGTCCTCCCTAACCGGCCAGACGAATTCCACCCAACTCCCAAAAGAAAAACACTCCTCTCCACCACCCATCCAAAAAAAATAAAACCGATTAATGTTCAGTCGCTCTACCAAGATAATCTAGGTCCTTTTGAACATAAAGGAAACTTTAATTTTTGTATAAAACGGTTTACCTGAAGGTACCCAGAAACTCAGAATAGTCCACGTCTGTAGTTATTAAATCTTGTAAACAGTTAGCTTCTCACTGGCTGACTAGACATGACTCAGTTTCGAGTAACTTCCTTTAAGATTAGCTTCGTGTGAAATATCTTGCAAACGAAATATCTTTCAAAGCAATCATCATCAAATTTAACACCACTGATCACTCTTGGTTTAACTTTAAATGATTTTATACCATTATTTAAGGTTTAACCACAAGTGATCAGTGCTGCTAATATGCAGATTTTACAAAGGCTATATTTAATTTTGTATTCCACATTTTATTTGTACTGTGTGTGACATATTTTTTTTTTAATAATAAAATTCCAAAAAGTACACTACACGCTGTGCTGCGTTATTTCATCGATTTCACACCGTTCGAAATTCACAAACCATCGAAGATGGACGTAATCACGCCATAACTTAAAATAATACAAGCAGCCTTGATATTATCACACAAAATATGCAAATTTAGTATGGGCCTCTTTACTGCCTTCCATGTGAAAATGATTTTTTTTATCTGATTCTTGCGGCGTTCATGTTGCATTTGCAAAATCTGTGCACAATGCCCTAGCAAGTTTAAAATTCTGGGCTGGTGAAGGCGCTGTCAGCACTTTGGTTCTTTCGAACCCAAATGGACTTCCTATCAAATGAACCAGACGAGCATGTAAAATCACAGCAGAGCAGAAAGCGTGCTGCATTATTGAGTTACTGCAAAGTCACGAACCCTAACCTAATCAGTAATCACGACTCTGTTCCATGACGAGCTAAGGTTCCAGAAAAGTAGACGGGCTCGTCTTTAAGTTGATACGCTTCAGGTTGCGGAACTAAAAGCATAGTTTTCTTAGATGCCATTAGGAGATAATCATAATTGCATAAACGATGTGCCATCGCTGAAATCTTAATGTACTCTCTTAATCCCTCTTAATCCATTTAATACAGGCCTGTATTGTAATCCAACGACGACTCCTTCCCCCTCCCCCTCCCTCCAAACCCTGCACCTCAGAAATAAAGTGTACGGAGTTATTGTTAGGTTGGATACTAAGGCTTATTTTACCCATAAAGCAATATAATAAGGTATAAAAAAAAATAGCAAGAATTTATAGGGTTAGGGAGGACAATTTGTAACTCTAAAAAGTCACTATTAAAACGTGTTGCATTCATTCCTATTAGTTCCATCCGAGTTTTCAGTTTTCAGAGGGCGCCACGCGTTCCATCTGGTAATTTTTGCCCATTTTTCATCCCAAATCTAAAGTAAACTAAATTTCAACTAAGCTAAAACTAAATAATAATTAAATACAAGCTAGTTTTGTATAGTTTAGTTTATTTTAGGCTGAAAACTGAGTAGCGCCCTCTATAAACTTAGACGGAACTAATAGGAATGAATCTCAGACGTTTCAGTAGAGGTCTCAGTCACAAATTCTTCTCCCCAACCCCATAAATTCTTGATAAAAGTATCAATCGAACAACCACAACGGAGCTAAAACATTATTAATGGCTCTATTACATTTATTCGTTCATTTTATGAATATATTTGCGGCTATGAAATTATTCAGTCATTTAGTACGTTTTATCATACGACAATAGGACACATTGATTTTGTTTAGCAAGGTGAAGCCCGTCGTTGAAAGTGGAGCCTTATGTAACCTCAGATATAAACAGTTAGTTTCAAGAGTGGGCAATTTATAGAAAACATTGGCCGTATTGTCTCTTTTTAGGGCTAGATGACTTGATTTTACCAAGAATTTGTAGGGTTGGAGAAGAGAATTTGTAACGCTAAAAAGTCCCTATAGAGCAGTGACACGACGTAGTATTATTGTATATAACGCTATGCTGGAGCCTTAATGGGTTAGCTGCAAGGGGCACTGCATCGAGAAACAGAAGGGCGTCATACTGAAGCCGATGCTGTGAAGAGTGATTTCTTAGACCTAAAACGCGCGATTTTTGTTGTTGGAGAAAACAACGTTAAGAAATCGCCTAAGAAATTCGCTCTTCCGTTGTTTTTCCCTCCATTTTTATGTAGTGCACCTTGTAGTTATGCCCTCCAAAACTCATACTGGTGCCAATCTGGTGCCAATATGGCGGCAAATGTCACTGCTCTATTGAAACGTGTTACATTCATTCCTGTTAGTTCCATCCGAGTTTTCAGAGGGCGACACGTGTTCCATCTGGTAATTTTTGTTCATTTTTCAGCCCAAGTCTAAAGTAAACTAAATTGAAACCAAGCTAAACTAAATAATAATTAAATACAAGCTAGTTTCGTTTAGTTGAGGTTAATATTAGTCTGAAAACTGAGTAGAAATTCTCGCATAAAACTCATGGCGCCCTCTATAAACTTAGACGCAACTAATAGGAATGAATCTAAGACGTTGCAGTATAGGTCTCAGTCACAAATCTCCTCCCCAACCCCAATAAATTCTTGATTTTACTCATTTATCTATCCAAGTGTCTTTAGAGAAGACAAGTAGGAGCGACGTGATGCATTACGGGAAACCCAAGCATGAAATTAGACATTCAATAATTTTAATCTGAGAATAAAAGAAACTATGGTCAGGAAAAATGGACGCCAGACGTCTTAGGACTGCAGTCGTGCTACTGAATTTAGAAGTGAAAATAAAAGTTTTACTAGTAAAAATACTTACATGGCCGTTCTGATAAAACACGTAGACTCTGCCTTTTTCATAACTGCCATCTTTCGCACTGAGTTCTGAGTAAAGAGGAGCGCCGACGATGACGTCATCCAGCCCATCCGCATTCACATCCGTGACGCACAAAGAGTAACCGAAGTAGGAACCCATCTGTTCCCCTGTTATGTTGTGCAGATTGGTCAACGAAGAATTGAACAGAACCACCTAGGTGAAAAAAAAAGCGTAATTGTCAGAGGGTAAATAGATTTTACTCTATTTAAGTGGGTTGCTGACACTTACTTCGTCGTCCAGTTAGGACTTTTCAGAGCATTTTATACACATGCTATACTTTGTTCCACATTATGCTTTCAGAAAACTGGCTGTATAACGCCACGTTTTCTTTCACTTCGAGTGCAAGAAATCCGTAAACATCCCATTCGTAAACTCTAACAGTAATTTTGTTGAGTCTACAAATGTGATATCCACATGTTTTTGCACTGTTAGTGCAAGGAAACGAGTCGTCATCCAGTCAGTTTTCTGAAAACATAATGTGGAACAAACTATAACAAGAGTTGTCTTGGGGGATGCAGTTAATGTCAAGATTATAATAAATAAATAAGTAAAGAAATAAATATTAATATTAAAGATTTTATGATTCTACAAATGAGAATAGGATAGAGCAGGATGTCATTAGATACCTATGCAACAATGCCAAGACGATGATGAGCAGTATAAACGATAACGATATACACATACACATGTAATTATATATACAAGGTGTTTCGGAATAAAACCGACAAACTTCCAGGGCGTACTAAGGAAGTAGAGACAAGTCGAAAAGTCCTATACAATACCTGTCCAAAACTTCTTGGTTACCGAGATATCACCCAGACCCCAATTATTTTATAATCAAGTATTTAAGTCGTGGCTTAATTGGAGCCTGTGTCTGAATGTCTGCAAGGTGCACGCTTTATTGTGACCTTATACACTATCTTGCGTGTTTAAGATAAAATTCATTAGCTCCACGAACTCAGATGCAGCAGGGTGCACCAACCTGTGGCAAAACTTTGTGATAGGCCTAATCGAATTGCGTTCGAAACTTCAACTACGTCTAACTCTTGCCAGCAAGGAGCTAAGTGAATTTTTAAGTGAATTTTAAAAACTTAATATTTGTTTAAAGGATGGGATAGGTTAATAATTTCTACACGCAATAAATGTTGCTCAAAGCCGTACTAACATATCATTGCTTTTGAAAAAAATGTTTTCGTAGTTGCATGAGCGCGAAATGTCCAGTGTGAACACTGCTGTTTTATATCACAGTAGCCAGAGGCAAACTGGTGGGTGTAGAGGCCAGTCGGGAAGTTGGTGACCAGAGGCCACCTTTTTTTAGGGGCCACTTTTTTTTAGAGACGTTTCGCCTCCAAAAGTTCCGCATCAGTTGAGTAGCTTGGTAAGATGTGGGGGAGAGGGTCAGGGGTTTAATGTACTGTGCGGGACTTTTTTTTTGTGGAGGGGGGGGGTGCATAGCGCAATGGTGGTTGCGGATGTGACTCAGTACCGCACCTAATAGCTTTTTTCAAGGAGGGGTGCAAGGACAAAATGTTGGGACCCCTCCTTAACAAGTAAACAAATTTAGAGGTATTGTGACTCCAAACCCCAACCAAAATATACTGAATTTTGTCTTATTTGGGCCCCAACTGGTGAATTTTTGGGCCCCTGCCTCCTGGGCCCGGGTGCGTTGCACCGTTTGTACCACCCCCAATTGCGGCACTGATATGACTTTCATAAGGACCTCTATCGCGATCCTTGATAATGTGCCCGTTGTATTACAACAGAAACAAGTGAGCACGAGAAGTTAGTTTAGTTTAGTTTAGTTTCGGCCTATTTAGATTATTTTGTACGTTTTTTTTTATTCAAGTTTAAACAGTTTAGCGGACGATGACATAGTTTATTTATTTTAGATAAGTTTAAAAAAGGTTGCCAAAGGGTCAAAGGGTTTTAGCGAAAGTTAACAGCACCCTGTCATCTACCCGACGCAGCCCTAAATGGTTAGAATAACAACACAACAATTCGATTAACTGTCAAACGGAAACAATAAGTTAACTGAAGCTATATTGTTATTCGGCCATGGAAGACAATTATTATCTTGACAAAAGATGGCGTGTTCCCAACGTTCACCAAAATATCATTGCAAACGATTACACTGTTTTAGTTAAAACCTCCCCAAATGTCAAACCATAAAAGGCATCTATTGGCGTCAATTGTGAACTGAATGTCAAATTTCAAGCGTATCGGTCGCATACATTATTTTATCTGAGTGGAATAACCTAGTAATAAGTTAGAGTAGTAGTAGCAGTTAGCATGAAATCAACGATGTTGAGATTCCTTTTTCGTATTGAAATACTTTATGCATAGCTCTAAAAAACAGGACTTTCTGTTGTGTAGGCTACTTGGTAAATCCCGACTATCTATACACTTTCCAAAGATTTTGTCGCATTAATATTTAGTTTTCAATACACAAAACGCCGGTTTAATGTCTCGGGCTAAAGAAGGAGATAGCTAGGCTTTCGTCCAAACACTGATAATGTCCTGATTTGAACAACAATTAATCAGACGCCATGGAAAGCCCACAATCTGAACTTGATGGGCGAAGCGCTAGCGTGCTTCTAGATATAGGCCTAGCCTCGTAACGAGACACATATCAGCTTTTCTCGGAACTTCACATCAAATGCAGTTCGGTTTAATTCACCTTTAGTCAATCTCTTACTATTAATCCATTTTAAATTGCGTCATCTAAAATATATTCTGTTGTTATCCTAGAAATATTTTATGCGAATCCCATGTGAACCAAGTTCTTCAACCATACTCAGTGAAGACCCGTAGTAGCAAACATGCAACCATGAAGGGAAAGTAATCGCCGATTATGCTGATATCAGTAAAAAAATACAAATATCTGCATCAACATGTTTATTTTTTTTGAGGAAAAAAAACAGTTTCTCGTTAAATATCGGTTCAAACTATTTATGATTTTATTAATTACCGCGTTATACTTGTATTAAACTCTACACGTTAACCTGCCGCTTCACCGTTTAACACC
>JAHWFP010193782.1:35795-59052 GCA_023313725.1 Lithobius niger
GCTAGCTAGTTACACATTTTCAACGTTATTGAGGGTCAGATTTTGCATTGAAAGCAGCTTAGCTGGCATTCCTACACGAGTTAATTTTTGTTAGGTGGGTCATTGCTCTTGATTTCAACACAATTTAAGCTTTTGTACCGCATTATTATTTTCCCCCCAAGTACCTGAAATATGCCCAACTATGCTTCAAGATATAAAACACTGACGCTATGGCGCCACGCTACAATGGTTTACAACCTCGACAATTGAATTGATGTCATGGATGTTGTGATGATTGTTGCCTAACTTGGCGCGACACACTAGCGCGACACACTTCACTAGGGGAAGGCAATGAAGATATTTTCAATGACCTTGAAAACAGCATTCAAGGTCATCAGCATTCTATTTTCCAAATGGCACAAGATACGGCAAAAAAGTGAATTACAAAGTTGTACGCTAGCGTCAAACATGACAAGTTGCGAAAACAGATTGAAAATTGGAGCATAATTGCAGTAGTTATGAAAACAAAATAGCAACAAAGTCTTCTCTGAACGTTTCAACTGCCATGCAGTGAAGTTTGGTATGCAATTAACTTGGAAAAATTCGTTTCAACGAAGGTATTTTTCCCCCCTTTTTTCGAGGGAAAAACTTTTATGTAGAACTACGAAAATACGTCTAAACGACATCTGGAGTAAATTCCTGTCTTTCGAGACCTTTCTCACATTTCTAGCCTTCCTACTTCCGGAGGAGAAGGCGTACATATAAACAAACCGATCGACCGTAAGTTTTTAATGATTAGGATTTATTTGTTCTCTTTTTTTTCGCATTTCCTTAATAGGATGTCGTGATCAAAAATATCAAATGCTTTTTGAAGATCTACTAATATTATTCCTACATATTTCCTTTCATTTAGTGCTTTTTTTAACAATAACATTTATTTCCATGAGCAAGTCTGTTGTCCATTTCTTTTTTGTGTACCCATACTACACTTTAGTTAAACTATTTATTTTTTCGAAAAATTTCCTAACTTTATTAAGCAAAAACTTTTCTATTATTTTATCTGTTACAGATAGTAGTTATTTTGTTCAGTTTTATTGCCCTTTAGAAAACCGATCTTATGACTTGTATTTTCAACAAATCAGGCCATAATTCTTTTTCTATCATTATGTTAATTAATTTACAAATTACTTTAGCAGGTTTGTTTTATGTTTTCTGTCTGTATTTTATCAATGCTTGCTGATTTTGGATTTTTTTTATTAATTTATTATATTTATTATTTATTTTTTCAGTTGCTTGTTCAATGTACATTGATTTCCCTGCTTCCTTTGTGTTTATTTTTGTTTGTAGTTTTATGTTAGTTATTATAGAATATCCATCTTTTACAATTCTCAAGTTCATCTTTAGAACTTGCCTTTAGGTTTGGCACTTGCTTACAAAATAAATTGTTAAATTCATTTGCTACGTCAATTATATTCTGCTCTTTGAAAATATTCAATATACATTCATCAACATTTGCCTTTCTTTCTTTACCATTTACTTCATTGACTACCTCCCAAATTCTTTTTTTTTAATTTTGCTTCAGCATTCCTAAGTTTTTTTTTCATATTAGTTTTGTTTACATTCTTTAATTTTTCTATTTACTTCTTTTTTTTTTCCCGTTTTTTTTCCGTATCAATTTTTCATTTATGTCTTTTGTTTTCCTTATCTGGTTCCATAGTTTGCTTTTATTATCTGTCCTTAGTTCATTTGTTATGCAGTCTTTTCTCTTATTTTGCTCTTTTAGCTTTTTTTTAATTTTTTTATTTATTACTTTAGTAAATATTTTGTCACAGTATTTGTTTAATAATTTCTTCATAAATGTCGTTAGGGCATGTTAGTTTGTCTGGATGTTCCAATTTATTCTATTAATTTCTTTTATTATTTTATCATGGTTAATTTTAATGAATTCATCTTCATTATTGTTTGCATTTTCAGATTTGTCTATAGTTTTTTCTGGGTTCCATATACAGCACATTGTAAAGTAATGATCGATCCGTATTTTTTTTCTATTAACGTTCCTCCTCTTGTTTCTCCTATTTTATTTTGTAATAAATGTGATCAATACATGACTTTTGAAGGTAATTTTAATGTTCTTTTTTCTCTTGTTGGCGAGTCTATCTCCTTTTCGCAATCTAATTCTGCTAATGTTTTTTCATAATTGTCAGTTAATTTCTGATCATGTTTATTCTCGAAATCGTCAACATCTTTCAGAATATCTATGTTCATACCCCCTACTATGATTTGATATGCCCATCTGTAATATTATTTTTTAATAAGAGATTTTTTAAAAACAAATTTACGAAGTAGTGTCCTGCTAAGTGTTACATAAATACACTTTTTATATACATAAATACATAATATTGCATCATAATATAATGTCAGGTTATATATATCATGGTTATACTTTCAGGTATATGTTTCAAGTAGCTAGTGTTTAATCTTGTTTTTTTATGTTCCGAGGCTCCAATTTGTTCCGAGGCTCCAATTTGGTCCTCAGCTCCAGGGGGATGTCTTTAAGGATATCTGCAATTTGGTACGCTAAAGTTCTTTACCATACGAGTTTCTCCACGAGGGGACAGCAAGCCAACCAGTATTATTTCTAAAATGATCGTAGGTCTATTGGTCAGTATCTGATAATCTGTCTTGAAGAAAAACCTTGTTACGATATTACGACGATACAAGTTAGTGAAGTTTAAAAGTTTTTTTTAATTTTTTTTTATATAAATTTCTTTGGTAGAAGCAGTGCTGTTATTACCAAACAGTGCCTTTACGGCCTTGTTAAGTGTTTTTTGTTGTTTACAGATATAATTCACAGTGGTGGAACCATAAATACTGCATGCGTATCGAATGGGATAAGATCCATAAATAAATAAATAATACAGAGATGATGCATGAGGCATCCATCCACCCTCCCAAATTCCCAAGCGGTAGATGGTAAGTGGAAGATATCACCATCAGATGAGTTGTTTTTTGCCGCATCCATGCCTCGTAAAGGCTGATCCATAGATTAGAAAGTTCACTAGATATCCCGTCTTACTTCTTCCCGTCCTACGCGGAGCTCTGGCGGTAGTTGCGGCTACTAATACCTCTGCTAATGCTTTACCTTCTGCTGCTTCGAAGGCAAAAGCATTAGCAGATGTATTAGTAGCCGCAACTACCACCAGAGCTCCGCGTAGAACGGGAAGAAGTGAGACGGTATATCTGGTGAACTTTCTAATCTATGGCTGATCTTAGCACGTCTGTTTAGTAGGCTTCTTACAGAATACAGGCTTGGAATAATTTTTCTCAATTTTCTGATGATCCATTCAGTATGTGTACCAAATTTCTATGTTTCGTCAATCATAATTCCCAAAAGGCGTTGCGAAGAAACAATGGGTAAATCCTGGCAGCAGCAAGATTGCTTTAGTTCAATGCAGGAATGGGCATGAAGTTTAATAGAACAACGGGTTTTCGTCGTGTGTGATATAGTAATATGCATGAAAGAAGTTTTCTCTTTGCTTAAGTATACAGTTCATTTTCATATAGATTACAAACAAAAACGTCAAGTGTACCGTAAAAAAGGGGGGTTATGTGATTGAATTTTCACTTGTTAAAATGAACACGGATAAAAATTGATGATTTTTAATTGAAATAATAAAATTTACTATTGTTTTAATTCCATCTGTTTAGGTGCTGTTGTGCTTTACGTTTTAAATATGATTGGTAAAGCACAAGAGCACCTAAACAGATGGAATTTTCTCAATTGTACATTTTATTATTTCAATTAAAAATCATCAATTTTTATCCGTGTTCATTTTAACACGTAAAAATTCAATTCTATAACCCCCCTTTTTTACGGCACACTTGACGTTTTTGTTTGTAATCCGTGTATCTTTCTGGAACTTGATTTACCTACTCAAGCTCCTATACGCTAGCAAGCGAGGTCGGCATGGTATGATTCCTCTTCATCACGGAAGACCGCTTTTCCTAAATAAATTGGGCTGCGCATGCGCCGACTCTGACGTCATGTATTTGTGATCTCTGAAATCAACCATGACTGTCGTTGTCGATCCGACGAATCAACACTACTCTGGACCACGAATCGACACAACTCTGGACCACCTGGACTAACAAACCAGTGAATACTTATTATGAAACGTAAGTGGGACTGCTCCGAACGTAAAAATTGTATTCGAGTGTATTATGCTACAATTGGCAATGTGGAATTTACGTTAGGCTCGCTAGATAGCTACCAGAAGAAACGATCGCGGTCCTATGCGCAAGGCCAGCTGAGATAGTAGCTGCTTCCTGGATCTACTCGTATCTCAGCCGGCCTTTCCTATGTGCGACCTCTTGGCGTAGACCCATGCGCAGCCACGCCACGCCGTCGCCGATGATTTCCCAATATTCCACACACCATTGCTGATGAAAAATAATTTTGGCACGCCGCCGCTGCCCGTCGCCGTTAATTTTACGGCGCGCAACGGCACTAGGTAGTTTTGCATTTTGATTCAAAATTTTAGTTTTAACTTTTTAACAAGTTTTTCACGATCTGAGGAACTTTAAAAACAAAAAAGGTAAGAAAGATGAAAATCCTAGAAATTGCAAAACGAAACTCAAAACAAACAAATGTGCTGAAGTACTTACTCGTCAGAGTGTGCTAGTTATTTTTCACATTCATGCTATGAGATTGGAGGTGTTAATGTTTTACACTTTTAACAATCTCCTGCTACAGCTCAGCCACGATTACCATCCCTCAGTCGGTTTGCATGCATAGCATTCCCATCAAAGACCATAGCCATTAAGTTAAATTTATTTCTAACAACAATAAAAATTCCTAAACATTGTGATCATTCTGACTATCACAGGGCCTCGTCACAAAATGTGTGTAGAACTGTGTTTTTTGTGGTTGTTGTAGTTGTGTTTTTTTTTTCGTACCGCCAAGTAAAACTAGGGTGCCGGTAACAGAAACTACATACTGTTGTTTAAACCCAAAATATATAGTATAAATAAGTCTAAACTAATTACACTTCTTCCCCCCATACAAGAAAAATCTTACATTTTTTTTCATTTTTGGGGCGGAGGGGGAGGCGGTTTCGGGGGGGGCGGCCCCCCCCCCCCCCCCCCCCCCACTGCCGTCCACTGAACATTCGAGCCTTAGCTTGCAAATTTTCAACAACAATATGTACTATCACATATACCGTACAAAATCACGCTCCATAGATCACAGTTGTGTTCTTGTTTACAGGTGCGCCGCGGAACAAAGGTTTATGCATGCAGTCGATTGTTGCTGGCCACTTTTAAACAATTCAACTCATCTCTGAAAGCCTGCATCTGCAAAATAAATACGCCATTCTATCGTTTCTAGCTGCCAATTTATGTAGCTTAGTTTGGTTTAAATCTATATCGTTTAGCTGAAACACGGATTCTTTCAATTCAATTCAATTTATTGCCCGGAGCCGTGACCCGCAGTCGTCGGCTTCAACAACCGACTTTTTAGCAAAGACATAACACGTGCACGAAGAATGGATATGGAGTTTGCAGAATGGCATTGTTCCCTAATCACAATGGTTAAAACAATTTAAAACAATCAAATTGATCGTTCAGGGACCTGTAACTCCGGAATGGCTCGACCAATCGAAAAAGTGGTCTCTGTGAGGATGAAACCTAGGGAAATTTCTGGCTTAGATCATGTTTCAGATTTTAAGTAGGTGCAGTAGTTTTTTTTTTTTGAAACAGTGTCATACAAGAACAAGAACAACACCAACAAGAAGTAAACAGTTTTCATATTTCCGTGTGGCTCCGTACGTTTACTCTTGCACGGAAATGCGTAAAAGTTGGTATAAACTTGGGAAAAGTTGTTATCTACTATCTGGCCAAATTTGGTCGGAATATATTGAAAAGAAACGGAGAAATTAATAGTTTTAGTTTTGTTGGACAGAGGACTTCAATCATAGATATGTATGACAGGAAGTGATTTTAACAAAATCGTTTTGTAAGTTAAAGAGCATTTTTTTTGGCTACGGTTTATGGAGATAAAAAAATATCATCGGCATAAAGCGAAAAATGGCTGCCTATATGTAAATTTTCAATGTCGTTTATGTAAATCAAAAAGAGAATTGGTCCTAGGATTGAGCCCTGCGGAACCCCAAACGGAATTTCAGTCCAGGAGCTGTGTGTGTCGTCAATACTTACACGAAAGTAGCGATTTTTTAAAAATAGTTATGCATGATACTGTACATTTTCCATTTTATACCAATATTATATAATTTTTTGAGGAGGACATTTTTGTCTAAAGTATATCAAAGGCTTTCTGCAAATCAACGGCAATAGCTCCTATGTGTTTGCTACAGTTGAGTGCTGTGGTAATTTTGTTGTTAATAATATACGTACTGTAGAGGCTATCGATTGTACCAATTCCTTTTTGAAAGCCAAATTGGTTTTTTGATAACAGGTAAATTTGTTTAAGACGGTAGAAATTCTTACAGCAAATAATTTTTAGACGATTTTGTTTAAAAATGGTAGTAGAGGTCTACAGTTGTAAAAATAAATTTTTCATTCATTTTTATGAATAGGCCTGGTTGTTCGTTTTATCTGGGTATTTGGCCAAATTTGGATAGTTTTTTTGTAAGTTTACTACTTCGGGCTGAAAAAAAATTTGTTAAGTTATTACAAATGTTTAAATCATCCATGTTGGGAAATTTTTTTTTTAATTGTTCGTCTAAGATAATAGTTTTCTTTTGTTTTTTATTACAAATAAAGATTATTTTGGCCCTAATTTTAGCACTGTCATTTTTGTTCTTTTCAAAAAAAATTTTGGTGATAATTTTGTTTAGTTATTTTAATTTCATTTTCAATTTCTTTTTTTATAATCTTATATTCATCAGTAATTTTGCCACGTAAATTTAGTGTTTTCCATGACGTTATCATTTGCCAAAGTTTATTTAAATTTTTTTTTCCAAGCAGTTCTTTAGTCATCCATTCATTACGAAAAGGATTTTAATTTTTTTCCTTTTTTCCTATTTTCCTTATCAGATGATGTCTGTTTTGTTAACGAAGTATTGTTTTTGTAGATTTCAGTTAATCTTTAGTTCAATATTTCTATATATTTCATTTGGGTCTTTCAGCAATTTTAAGTGGTTCCAGTTAACATTTTCTAGTTGTTTTATAATTTCTTTGTGGTTTATCTTTTGGTTAAGTTTTCCATTGAGGTTTATTATCAATTGTCAAAGCTTTGTCGTTGATATTCCAGATTTGAATTGCCGTGAAGTAATGGTCGGCAAGTTTGATTTTTACTACAAAGGAGTAATGCAAAAAATTTGACATCCTGGAATAGATGAAGACTATGCAGGATTTAATAAGTCTATTATTTTTCAGTTCTTCTCGAGTCGGGGATGGGATATGTTCCGTGAAGCCAAGTGCCGCCATACAATTTTCAAATCTTTCAATATCGTGTTTTTCGGAAACGCCTTGATGACCGCGTAGGATATTGATCTCCTAGCAGAATAATAATAATAATAATAATAATAATAATAATAATAATAATAATAATAACTAGGGTGTCATCAGTTATGCTACTGATAAAATGAAGCGTAGCGATTGCAAACAATTTATGTTGCATTGGAGATAGCATTGTTCCGTCACTTGTTTAATTCATAACTTGGTCACCATCCCTCTTCCACTCTTTTCCTTCCCTTCTTTTTCTTTTTTCCTTTGTCTCCCCCTTCCCCAACCCCCACTATATCCCATCTTTTTGTTTACTTTAGTTTTTGCTATTGTCTATACTGACATTGTACATAATGGTTTGGGTTAGGTGTAAGAATGGGCCCAGGGCCTAAACCTCGCCCTTTGTGGCACAATCAATTTTTATTCTTGAATTTTGTCGATCTTATGTACTTTCACGTGCTACAATAAAATTTATTATTATTATTATTATTATTATTATTATTGTGGCTCATCTTGCTTCTTTGACAGTTTGCTTTTGTAGTACGTCGCTGCATGACATTGAGTGGTTGTGACAAGTGGTTTTCCGACTTTGGCTTTCCGCTTGGGGCCGATGGCCTTTTTGTGCTTCAGAAACTACTGGTGAGCAAGTAGGTGAACAGCTCACAACACCTGCGCATTTTGTCACCTCGTTTATTCCTTAACAACATATCCAATTTAAAATTTTCTTTCTTATTTTCTTTCAATTTTCTTTCTTAAAACCATCTCTGGGTGTAATACTATCAATGTACAACATCTGGTGTTATTTGTTGGAGTGGCTATTTTGTGATGCGAATACAATGGTTGCGTTAGACCGGACCTCCGCTCCAATGATAATAATAATGGAAACGCACCTTGACCTTTGAAACTTGGCTGTTCTACTTGCTACGATGGTGACGTATTTTCGCACACAGCACTAAACTTGAAAATAAAACACTGCTGTTTAATATTTCATGAGTAAATTCAATAATGTTTTTTTTTCGATCTTCATTAATTTTAAATGAAGATGGCAAAAATAAAGGTATTCATGCTTGAAATATTGAACAACAGCGTTTTTCTGCAAGTGTGTAGCGTTTTCTGTTGTGAAGCTGTGCAGCA
This sequence comes from Lithobius niger, assembly GCA_023313725.1. NCBI lineage: Eukaryota > Metazoa > Arthropoda > Chilopoda > Lithobiomorpha > Lithobiidae > Lithobius > Lithobius niger. Next base: position 44,373 of record JAHWFP010193782.1, read on the forward strand.
GCCCCATTTTCCCATTATTTTTTTTCATTTACTACCGAGGAATTTTTCAGCAAATAAATAAACATATGAATGAAGACAGAAATAAATAAAGACATGGAAAACTTACCTTTCCAGTTAAATTGTTTCCTCGAGGCATCCCGACTGCTATATCGAAATCTTTGTCGCCGGAGAATTCTCCCACAGCAGCCGAATAACCTGGAATAATAAAAATCAAAAATTAAACGAATGAGCTGTCAAAGAGGCACTGCTATTAGGAGCGTTGCTTTTGCTCTCAGCAAACCAATTAGCAAGCATCACAACTTTGTTTTATTCATGATTATGAAAATTTTCAAGGCCACTACGAAGCCCTGAATAGCTTACATGTGTGTAGTTGACTTGTCTTAATGTACAGTATAAATACATAAACAGTCAAAGAAACACAAAACGTACTTGTGTATCAGAATATTAAACAAATGCAAAACGTGCAAACCTGTAAACAGAGTAAGTAGCACGATGTTTCGGTCAGATCATTATCAAGTGGAAATAAAAAGCTAAAAATTTAAAACATGGGTTCACATGAATCGTAGGGATGTTATGCTTGCTTCCCTGTGAACCAAGGTTTTGAAAATGTTATTTTTTAATTCTACTTGAGAACAGTCTTCGTTTGAGACCGAAACGTCGTGTTATGCGTTTACTGATGACTCCTTTTTCGCCTTTGTTTAATATTATGATATAGGGCCACGTTTCCCAACCAGGGAGGCGCGCCTCCCTGGGGGGGGGGGGGGGGGGGGCGTGGAGCAACTGCAGGGGAGGCGCGAGACGCTGTCAGATCAGTGGTGAACTTTTTTTTAACGACGCATCGCAATTCTCGCCAATGACAGACCTATACCTGCTATCAACCATTTTTTAAAAATTACATTATTGTAAGGATTTTCAAGACTTACCAAAATCATTAATTTTGTTTACAAAATTTACACAGCAATGCAGTGTCGTATTGGGCCGCTCGGGAACACTAGGATCAATGGGGACGCCCCCTCAGAAGAACTTTTAAAAAAAACCAAGTTGCAGGGAAACGTTTCAAGTTCACGCCTATTTCTTAAAAACAGGGAAGCTGTACGAAGCCCTTGTTAAAAAAAAAAAAAAATATTTTTGAAAAATTTGAACGGGATTGTTATAAAAATTGCATACCTAAGTCGCAGGAAAATATTTTAAATTCAAGCATATTTCTTAACAATACTGTAGCTGGACCATGCCGGAAAAACTTACGGGACTACCCCAGCCCTCTCCTTTACAAAGGTTCCACTTCCTCCTCCCCCCCCCCCCCCCCATACCCAAAATTCCCGGGAAGGTTCGACCCTTCCTAATCCGACTTCGTAGCAATGGAGGTGGGGAAGTGAGGGGCGGGGGCGCCATTGCGTGCTAGTCCCAATGGGAAGAAACACTGTAGAAACGGTTGTGAACCGCTGATCTAATTATATATAGGGGGTGCCAAACAATGATAGGGCCCCCCCCCCCCCCCCCGAGTAAACACGGCATGATAGGAAAAAATGAAAGTACCGATAGGTAGCCCATTTTATTGTGGGTTTACACTCACAAGTTCACTATTCATTGTCACCACTGGCGTCACGAACAGATTGAAGACGAGCAGGATGAAGACAAAAGTGACTCAAAAAGTTCCGTGTTTCTTTGGTAATGAAGAGTGTCCCTAATTCTCCAGATCTAAATGGATGTGAAAACTTTGGATGCATCTTGAAGGACAATGTCGAAAGGATGCTGTCTGAACTTCTAGCAACTCGATTTAGTCGTACCAGAATGGAGGTGGAGCACATCGATGCTTTGCTTCGGGAAATGGAATTCAACACGGAGCTTTTTGAGTCACTTTTGTCTTCCTACCCTGCTATCTTCAATCTGTTCGTGGTGCCAATAAAGTAAACACTGAATATTGAGCTTGTGAGTGTAAACTGACAATAAAATGGGCTACCTATTGGTGCTTTCAAATTTGTCTTATCATGCTTAATCTTGGGAGGGGGGGGAATCTATCATGGTTTGGCACCTTGTACAAGTGCGTTTTACATTTCACTTTCTATTTTATGTACGTAATGCATATAAGACAAGTAAACATACAGGTACAGCTCTTCCAGCTTTGTAAATGCATCGGATATCCTTTCCATACTTTCGGCTACGTCACTGGCTGTAGTTACGAAACATTCTATTTCCAAAACGAAACTGATTTGTAACTGGTATTAAATCTGCAATTTGTATCAGGTAAAAGACATTTTAAATGTATATTTGTGGGCGTACGAAAACTGATAAACTACTATATACCAATAATAGTAATAAGGTTTTAATTAAATTTAAATTAAATTAAAATTAAATTTAAGGTTTTAATCGTAATTTCCTTAGTAACTTGGATTCATCATTTCATTTTTATGTAGCAATTTCTGCAGCACGTACAAGTTCAATATGAAATTGGCCGTCTGAAGAAAACGTATTTCCTAATTAAAGTAAACACGTAAGTTGCGAAATGGGAGGCATTTCGGATCGAGTGATATTCCTTTTGAAAAAAATTATTTTTCGATCGAGAGAGATATTTGGAGCTGCGACTTTGCTTTAAATTGTTTACTCACAATTAATTCATTTTCTATTTGATTTGAATTGCTAATTTACGTCTGCTTCTGAAGACATGCTGGGCAAACAGAAAAGAGGGAGCACTTCTTTTGGCACACCCTTTCCTCTACCACTGGCTGCAGCAACACTCCAGTTTCCATCACGAAAATAAATTATAAACTGCTATCAAATAATCAACTTCAAATCAAATACAGACTAATTAAAAATAAATAAATAATACCCATTAAAACAGCTGGAAGTTCCGTTACTAACATAGCCTAAAGGCATTGCAAACCTTTTGCAGCTCCGTGGCTGTGCACTGGCTTCAGTAACAAACATTTAATTTCCATTAATATTTATATTATAATAAAGACGCAAACCTTTTTGTAATACAAAGTATATAAAAGTTGTGTTAATGTGAGGACACGAAACGCAATACCACACTAGTGAAAGCCGTACAATAAAAATAGCCGACATTCAGTAAGCCTTTACTCTTCTTATATAATTTATAAATAGCAATTTATGAATTTATACTTTATAATATATAACTCTAGCAATTAAAATCAAGCAATTTATAATCTACCAATTTAAATAAAATAAAACACAATACAGGAAAAAAAACACACACACACACACTCGTCGTGGAATATTGCACAAAATATCGAATCATCTAAAGGACCGGTTATTATACATGGCGGGGGAGGAGCACCAAATTAATTTTTTTTATGATTCTCCCCTCCCCCTCAAAATACCCTCAAAATAATAGTAACCCCCCCCATCCCCCTCCACTCAAGATCCAAAAATAAATGTGCTTTTCATATGTCTGCGAGATTGAGATTGTCTGCAGAATATTTCCTGTAGTCAAATTAAGTAAGCATCACTCTGCACTGACAAGTTACCACTATTTGTAAAGAGAACGTGCCTCGTTTTTAACCAAAGGTTGTTCTATAAAATACCGATGGTCCTTTCACTCGTCCTGTGTTGAGTTTCATACAATACTATACGAAGAACACACTGTATGCCCACATCCCTAACATAGTCAGCACCTGGAAGACAGAAGGAGCCAAGGAACGAGGAGGCAAGGGTTTTTTAGATAGTTTACTGAAAAACTACAGTAGGCAGTATTCAGTAGCGTGCACAGACCCCCGAGAGGGTAAGGAGCAACTTTTAGTAAAAGGTCTCGTATAGTGGACATTTTTTCTTCGGGCCTTTTTTTTTTCCCTTTCTCTTTCTGCTCCTTTCTTAGCCTTTATTCTAGCCCCTTTTTTGCCCTTTTACGCATTATTAGTCCGTTTTTAGGCCTTTAGGCCTTTAGGCCCTTTCTCCGGCACTGCCGCACCAACAAATGTCGGCACAAAAAAACAATTTTTTTTTAAAAGGGCATATTACAAAAAGGACAGGGCCAATGCCTCCCACCCTTCCCTTCCCCTCCTATGCTCGCCATTGATAGTACTCACAATGGTAGGTCTAAAACCGTCTAACCTCACATCATTTTTGACTGCTGAAAGTGTCATTTTCGATGTACAAAAATGACTTCTTCTTCCAGTTTGGTTAGAGTTTTTTGTGTGGTGACTCCCCCTCCCCCTTTTTTGGGCTAAAAAATGCATGACCCTTCCCCCTCCAGAAGGTCCAAAAAATCCATGAACCAACCCCTTCCTGCAATTTCCTCCGTCCCGTCCCCCACTCCCGTTAGATAACTAATGACTGGGTTTTCAAATGCTAGCTGCATATTACACAGGCTGCAGAAAGTCTCTAGCCGTATTGGCAAAATAACAAACCCTTCCCATGCTAGAAATGCTAGTTACAATGGCAAAATAACAAACTCTTTCCATGGTAGAAATGCTAGAAATGTATGGATGCAGTTGGATATTTTTGTCGAGGCACGTCAGTTACTGGATTTTCTGGACAATAACCGGTCCAGACAAATGATGGAATGGTGGTTGCGCATTCGTCTCGCAGCAAACTTGCTGCTTCATACCTATCCCTGAGGCATTGGACGTCATTATTCTCAACCATTACTCAGCCGCAGCATGACTCAAACACTCAGAAGTCATCATTAGCAATCCCTGAGCAAATGAGTTGTTGGTTGGTGGAGCAAAGAAGCTAGAGCTCAGATTAGTAAGAGACGACTAACTAGCAAGATATACATATAATATAGCAAAGTATGTTGTTGCCACCGATTTCTGGATTTGCTGATTTTCGACCAAGAATTTGAAATTTTAACAACTTTTCTGCAACAATGCAGCCTTCCTGCATCATCGACCAGAAGTGACAAACAATCCAGGAGAGATCTTCAACAATGTCAGGACACCGCAATAGCGTTAAGCAGGCTTTACAATACCACTATCCACCATAATGTATAATATGGTCATTTTTACTCTAAACCAATGTCAACAATAATTGTATTTCCTCACCCTACAACCCGATTATGAGTAGGAGGGGGGGGGGGGGGAGAATGAGGCTCAATGGCGCGTCGACAGTTAGGGCGTCATTAGCGCCAACCTCAGTCACCGTGCAGTGGTCCAATTATGAGTTGGTCCCTATTTTTTTGAATGTTATAAATTTTCCTTGATTCAGACCCAACTAGAATTCCCCAGTTTCGATTCATCAAGTTTAAAATCTTCCTCCCCCTCCCCCAACTCAATCTTACATCGAATTACAATATTATGCCGCTCATTGCCAGTCGCCCCACAGAGTTTCAAGGAGAGCCATAAAATCAATCCTAAACTGAACCACCGTCTGACGAGTTTTTCTCCATAAGCGTAACGGAATTTGAGAGGATGGTGAGATTTGGGCATAATGTTCATCCCACTGCTGCCATTCCGTAATTCCTCGCAGCAAGAGTACTGACTCAATCCATTTAAAGGTCGTCCATGTTGCATAAATTAAGCCACATGATCGACCGTATTTGTCATTGGACGTGCAATGAATTAAAACAAAGCATTTGAACTGGAGTATAGGCTTTGGACGCCATGTATGTCGTTACACAACTTCCAGGCAAACGGTCGCTCTCAGTGAAGATGGATATACCCAGACCCGGACTGGAAAGGCAGGGCCCGGGTGCCGATGGCACATGGGCACGCTCGCAAAATCGTAAGGGGAGGGGGGATTCAGTATATCTATATACAAGTGACATTTTCGTTATCGTTGCATTGGTTCCCCCCCCCCCCCCCTTTGGTCGAAATTTCCTGCTTGGTCTTCAAGTTTGGTCCCTAGGCTGATCATTTATAGCTGGCTTGAAGTGACAACAGGCTTGCATAATTTTAATTTCAAATTTGTTCCTTCCCACCCCACCCGGCAATTGCGTTTTCGGGGACCCCCTTTGAAACATCGTGGTACGTGGACCCCAGAACTGCCAGTCTGGACCTGGATAACCTTAGTATTCGCCAACGTGATTAACATGATTAACCAGTACAGAAAAGCCAACGGGTGGATCATTGGTTCAAACCAGGCCACGAGATTTGTGACTCAGCCGAATTTTCGGTTTTCGAAAATATTACTCAAAAGAATTTCAAAATGGTGTTTAGATATACCTGTCCACTAAAAAAAATTAAAATGCCCAGCAAGAAAATCGAGTGAGGTTGAATCAACTACATTAGTATTTTCTCTTTTTGTCCCGTTGTGTGGGTGTGTATCTGTATGTTTGTCTGAAAACCATAAAGTTCGAAATTTCGTTCTCATTTGTTTGACATTTTGTGATATGGTACAGCTTTGGTGCATGAAATTCGGGAATGCGAAGATGAAATATCAATAAATTCCGTAGTACAAATTTTGCTTTTTCGTTTTTCGTATTTTGATTGTTTAATGTGAAAATCTCAGCGTCCTCAAGAAAACTAAAATTAGGGAAATTATTAAGACATGAGCACGCCACAACACTACTGTATTTGTATCACCTTTTTCGCCCAATCAAACGACGTTTTAACTATTTTTTTAGTCGGTCGTGGGATTCGATCCGGCGTTTGCTAGGTTCGCAGCCAGCCACTCTCTTCGTGTGGTTACGTTGTTTGGGGTCTCCTTACTCCATGCTCCATGCTCCATGCTTACGTCGTTTGGGGTCTCCAATGACCGTTCCCAATGCTCGCGGCGCATGGTAATTAGTTTTTTTTCCTTCGGCTTGATGCCGCATGCTCTAAAAGTCGTCTTTTGGTGCGAAAGGGATCTATAACAGTCACGACCAGTTCTCAGTCCGCGCATGTCGCCGTCGTACCGTTTCGCGATATTCAGTGTAATAGTACTACAACGTCACTTCCGCTCGCTTCTTCGCGTGACTCGGCGGTGTAGTACAGTGTAGTTCAGACAATTTTTTAATTCTAAATTTCCCTGACATTTCCAGATTTTCCAGGTAAATCCAATGGCAATTTCCAGGTGTTTACAAGATGTCTAGTTAGGGAAACGGGCAATAGCTAATGTTTTCATTAATATTTGCACGAAAATAATCCAACATCCCAGAAAATCATCACAGATATTGGTACCAGCCTAAGATTTGGTTTAAACTATACTTGAACATATTAAAGCACAAACTAAAATATTTGCTACTCAGCCTAGGATTATAATAATGATCTGCTAATTCAATAGAACTTATAGACCAGACACAAAGAAATTTTTCAAATTTCCCTGTCTTTTCCCTGATTTTCAAAAAAAATTGGATTTCCCTGAAATTTCCCTGAGATTTTGGCTCTATTTTCATTTTTCCTGAGATTTCCAGGTTCTCCAGGTTTTCCAGGTTTTGTCTGAACCTTGTGTACGTGCAATAAGAAAACATCAACGAAGCGGGGGGTCTCGTGACAGCATCAACGCCAAAATTACGTTATCATAAATCGGAAACGACGATGTACGCCACGAAGGTAGAGCCAACATCTAAACGCACCAAATATGAGCAGGATGCCAGAAAAACACTTCCTGACAGTCAACAGAAAATCTCCTTGATGCTACATTTTGAGATGGATTTTTGGCAAGGGATTGCCTAACAATTGGTAAATAAACCCTTGTGATCGTACTTACTGTTTCTGCTCCTTTCTTAGCCTTTTTTGTTGCCTCTTTTTTGCCCTTTTACGCCCTTTTTTGCCCTTTTGTGAAGTATCGAAAAATATTGATAGGAATCTCGTTTGGAAGGATATGTCCCTTTAACACTCCATGGAGTGAAGTGACTCGGTTTCGATTTGACAAACCAGTCTATCACCACATCACTACCATACCTTCTTTACAGATATGGCCACTCGTCCTCTGACCTTAATTATTATTATTATTGCAGTCTTGTATCATAGCCTATCACAGATGTATGCAAAGGCCTAGTTTCGTATTACGTATTAGCAATAAATTATTTTTATTCTTAGCGTGGTAGCGTGAGAGGCTGCCATGCTCCTTCAGCGGCTATGGGAATTATTCTGGCCAATTCTGGATAATCTTTCGGCCCCTACGATGATCGGAGGTTTCCCGGATCGAATCCCTGGGTTGGCACCTCCCTTTACCAGATATTTCTTCTTCTCTAAAAGTCTGGTAATGTTCAAAACTGAGCCAGTTCAGCCATACAAGCATTAAATTGCTGCGATTGACTTAAGGCTCAAAAGAAATTAATTTAAAAAAATTATTATGTTATTATTATGTGTAGTCTAACTATAGTAAAAAACTTATATACATTGTAATAATTTAGAAATTTAATAACTTATTGAATTATGAAAATATATAGTTTGCTTGCAGATACAAGTCCATAGAGCAGTGACACGACGTAGTATTGTTGTAAGAGCCTTAATGGGTTAGCTGCAAGGGGCACTGCGGAGAGAAACAGAAGGGCGTCACACTGAAGCCGATGCTGTGAAGAGTGATTTCTTAGACCTAAAACGCGCGATTTTTGTTGTTGGAGAAAACAACGTTATTTTAAGCCTAAGAAATCCGCTCTTCCGTTGTTTTCCCTCCATTTTTATGTAGTGCACCTTGTAGTTATGCCCTCCAAAACCCATACTGGTGCCAATATGGCGGCAAATGTCACTGCTGTATTGGGACTTCGTGCCAGTGCTTGTACCTGAACGTCTTTGTACTTGTACTTAAATAAGACATATTATTATTATTCTTATCGTTATTGCCGGCAATAAATAAAATTATAGAAAATTTTTTTGCTGATAGAATACAAAACTTTTTAAATAAGTTTAAAATACTATCTAAAAACCAATTTGGGTTTCAAAAAAACAAAAGAACTATAGAATCACTTAAACAATTAAATGATAAATTGACTGCTGCTTTAAATGATGGATATTTTATGTTGGCGTCATTTTAATCGACCTTCAAAAAGCATTTGATACAATAAAAAGAAATACTTTACTGAAAAAATGGAATCATGTGGTCTAACGGGTAAAGTGCTCATCATTTTGGCAAGTTACTTAAATGACAGAATGAGTTGTGTCAAAATTGGAAGCCATAGAAGTAATATTCCTATGTGTAATGATGGTGTTCTGCAGGGTTCAATCTTAGGACCGTTACTTTTTTTTAATCTATACGTAGATTAATGATGTTGACAATAATATTGATTAAGGTAACCTTCAAACTTTTGCTGACGATGTATTCTTACTCTCCATTCACACTATACATAAACAAATGATAAGTAGATTGAAACATGATTTTAATAAGAGATATGAATGGTCTATCGACAAAGACGTATTTATTTCTGAAAAAAAAACTGTGTTTATGCATGCTAAAACACCTCACACAGTAATTCATCAAAAACAAGATATATTTCTACAAACACTAACTGAACCTCAACCATTAAATAAAGTTAATGCAGCAAAATATCTAGGCTTAACTATTGATGTTACTTATAAATTTAAAGAACATATTGTACTACTTATTAGTAAAATTAGAAGTATTCTTCCAAAGCTATATCAGCTAAGACCAATACTAAACAATAAAAATAAAAATAAATTCTCTATTACGCATGGATTGAGTCACATCTAAGATATGGCATTGAAATATATGGTTTTGCACCAGATTATTTAATTAAAAGATTGCAGAGCATTCAAAACAAGGTTATTACATTTTATTTAAAAATAATGATCATGCTACAACCAAAGAAATATATCAATTAAATGGTATATTGGTTGTACTAAAACTCAGGAACTTTGTTTTAATATTAAAACAAGGGGCTACAGCGACTATCTAGTCGCACTGGTCTTCTGTACAGTTCCTCCACTTCCAATGTTGTGGCGCACGCACACATCTATCATGCACTACAACAGCTATCTCTATTATATAATCTAAAAAAAGTAACCATCAGAATTGCCCGTTACAAATGTGCTTTTAAGCTTATTTTACATTTTAGGATAATTGTCAGCGTTTAGGCTAATTTACAACTTTAATTTCGTAAGTAGCAACTGACGGAGATTTGGATTGTATACAGTAAGCAACTAAGCATATTCATTTTTGCAACACGGTATGCCTCTGCGCACACAGTTACAGTGTTACAACGTAATGCGCAACGTAGCCTAATATAGATCAGTGGTAGTAGGGAAGGGACAGGAGAAACGCTGCATCAGCGACTCGTAGCAACTATTGACGTTGCCATGGTAACGTGATTTTAGATGTAATTTTCATTTTTTAGGCCTAATTTTTTTAACGACAGGTTTAGTTTCGTAAGTAGCAGATAGGCCTAATGGAGAATTTGGTTCGATCGTAAGCCTATTCATTCATGCAACAATGCGACAAGACTCTTTTAAATGAAGCTAAAATGTTTTTTGTTTTTACGGCTGCGTTAATACAAATCTTTAGGATTTCAATTCGACAATGAAATGTTATTATTTAATTTAGTTACGTCGAAGAAGTCTATTAGCTATAAGGAGGCAACGATGTTTTAATTTGATATGTTATTTAACTAACTTTTGACACTGAATCGAACTTGTAAACAGTGGTCGTCAATTTCTGGTACCGTTGCGAAGTTGAAAAAAAGCGACGGACGGAAGGACGGACAAAGTCGTTGCAATAGTCTTCTCAGCCGGTACGGCTGTACAGAAGACTAAAACTACTATTCTATATTTAACACAATAGACAAAAAGGTTTTATCAAATCGTTTAAATTCATTTGCAATTGAAACTACCATTATTCATGAATGACCTACGGAAAACGCAACAGTAATTACACAATGCCTTTGTCTTTAATACATTGCCAAAAGATTTCACAATGAGCTTCTTTTCTTTTCATGATTTGCATTTATACATTAGTTAATACTTATCGCTACCAAAAAAGTAATCTTTTTTTCCGTATCGTTAATTAAAGGAATTCTAATTGTAACCATTCACTAAAACAATCGATGTCATTTTGTGTAATTAAGATTTTATGTAATATTTTTTCTTTAATTTTGCAGTTTCACTCACACCATGTGTATCTGATTTGCTTGTGCCACATACACACTACATACATTGTAGTTCTTATGGTACTGCCTTAACACAATAAATAAAAAATAAAAAAAATTATTACTATTTTTTGTTGTGTTGGAAGACGGTGTGGACGGAGAAGGCTCAGATATCGTAGTTGTTATAAACGTAGTTTTGTTTAATTCACTAGGGTTTGACCCCCAGAGAAAAACTTACATTTCGTATTCACATGAACCCAAGACATCCATCACCAACCATAACAGCCAACAATGTTCAAAGGTTATTAACCACGACAACGCTTACAACAATAAATGCATGCAACCTTGTGTACCACGCGTCATTTTTATTAATACCAAATATTTTAAATAAATTACCAAGAAATAGGTTGAATTACCAGAATATTAATGAATTAAAACAGAAATTAAAAGGAAAACTTACTAGAACATAAACCCATCGCAAAGTGTTGAAATCTGAAATCTAAAATCTTAAAATGATTTCTTAAAATTCAAACCTTTTAAAAACTATCATAAATTATAGGTAAATTTCACTTTTAACAATATTATATAATTTTATTCTCATACGAGCTATTTTAATTAATAGCTTCGAGCACTACATTGTGTATTGTATGTATATGTATTGTAATGGAATAATAAAAAATTATTATCATCATTATTAAATTCACGTTTGACTATATATGCAGACGACATTTTTCTCCTGTTCATTCACAATGACATCATGATTAAAAGCTTACTGGATCATCTTAACAGCATACTCTTGTACTTTAGTGCCAGTGATTGGGTGATGGAATGGTTTGCCGGTTCAAATTCGGGTTAGGTCACTCGACGGAAGCGCAAGTGCATCAAGGTGGCTTACTGGACTATTATTATTTCTAGTGTGAAATTTTTAGAATATTTGCAGCGATTTACCGTTTATGCGTTATCAATGTTGACACATTACAACGGTAAAATTCCCAGTCTGGTCTCCGCATCATCTTAAAGACATCAAACACATTGAATCAGTACAGCGTTCGTTCACGAAATATCTTCCGGGATATTACAATTTGCCTTACGCAATGCGTCTTAGGATGCTGGGTCTCGAGTCTCTAGAGCTGCGGCGAGTGCACGTAGATTTGTGCATAACTTTTTCCAGCCTACGGGGATTTGTCGATTTTGACCCCCAAGCTTTTCTTTGTGGTTCGTGGCAACGGATACACTAGGGGACGCTCACTTAAGCTGACGGTTGCGCCTATCAAACGAGACTGTAGAAAATATTTTTTTTTCAAATCGTGTGGTGCATCCAGTAGTTGAGTCCGTAAATTTACATATTTTTAAACAACGTCTCAAAAGTACCGATCTTGCAAGATTTATAAAATGTTTCTAATATGTGAATTACAAATATGATGATGTGCCCCGTATTGCATGTAAAACTATTTCTTATTTTAACTAATGTATGATTATTATCCTTTTAATTTTGGACAGGTGTTAGTGGATCCTAATGGTCCCATCCTGCTTTCCATTTTCAACACAGTGGAAATAAATCTTTATTTATTTATTTATTTATAAAATTGCACCGATAATCCTAAATAAAAGCTTAAAGTTTCGCTCTCCAACCTTGGACGTCTCGCCATGCACCGACTATATACGACAGACCGTAGTGTTCTTTGCAAACGCTGCAACGAAACTTTCCATTGCCGTTTTTTGTTATTGCTGCCGAGTTTATATTTACAACACGACTAAATACGAGTTATATTAAGCTGCACCTGTAAGTTCAGCATGTTAAAGCTCTAGACAAAATTAAATGTCGCAGAAAACCGCTTTCTTTTTATTGCCCCAAAGCCAAACGGCGCCAGTCTTGCAGTTTTGTTGACGACTCCTGAAGATTCCATTCGTATTTCTTTGGCGCTAAAGGTAGGGGGCTATAGACTTAAACAAAGCTTGCATTTACCATTTCCGAGATGGCTGTCTCGTGTACGGGGCAATAAAATCGCGTAAACACATTCGTTTTCCATAAAACGGTTCGTCCCATTACGGCGACTGTTCCATATCTGCAGAATTGTTCCACGTTTTGTTTATCAGGACAACCAAGGCCTGCCCGCGAGCGAACATCATTCAGCAACGCACAATCATAAACGATCCATAAAAGCCGATGCCACTCAGAAATTGCCTAGCTACCCTACGCTGAGGGGCTTGTTGCATACGAGTCAGAAGGCCCGTCAAAGACGCAGAGGCACGGCTCAGCCCGAAGTGGGGAACCACTCGCTGAATGAATCTCTTTCGCGGCGCCTAGCCTTCTTCTCAAATTCTAACTTCTTCCCCAGCAAGAATTGTTTTACTCTTATTGGGGTTGTTCTTTCTGCTGGCCATTGAGCTTTCCTCCGTTCAGTAATTTGGATTGGCGAAAAGGGGGAGTGTTACAGGAAGAAACCCTGACTGTTGCAGTGAACGTCCAGGCAGCACCGAGCAAAAACTGGGAAACAACCACGGGCGAAACAAATCCCCGGGCGAAGCCGGGTACGACTGTTGTAAATTATTATGAAGTTAAAATTCAGAAATAAACCAGATCGTGGTGTTTACTAAAACCGAAATAAACAATAAAAACAATAAAAATCATGACCTTTTCAGGATCATCATGACTGGAATGCGTAAAAAACCACGACCTTTTAAAAACAAATGTTATGGAAGTAGAGAAAAAAATTGGCCCACCCAAACAAAATCCTCCTCTGCAGTGGGTGTGTAGTCCCCCATTGACTCTTTTTTTAAATTCACAATACAATTATCTTTATTAATAAAATCGAGTTGTCGCGTAGGATGGACGGCAACGAGACGGCCACAAGACGGCCGCCACAAGACGGCCGCAAGCAATTGATAGAGCACACATCCGTTTTCATTGTTGGTCGCTCGCCCTTTTTCTATGCTACCTTGGGAATAATGAGCCCGCTCGCCCTCTTGCTGATTGTTGAAGCTTCGTTTGTTAATCGAGTTGTCGGGTAGGATGGACGGCAACGAGACGCCCACAAGACGGCCGCCACAAGACGGCCGCAAGCAATTGATAGAGCACAAAGCCGTTTTCATTGTCGGCCGCTCGCCCTTTTTCTTTGCTACCGTGGGAAGAATGAACCCGCTCGCCCTCTTGCTGATTGTTGAAGCTTCGTTTGTTTAATCCTCCCTTACAATATCTCCAATGCCTATTTCAGGTGTACAAAGACGTGATTATTTATTTCCGGTATACAAAGGGGAAGCCCTTCCCCGGAACAACGAATACGCTGAATGAGGGAGTGAAGCAAACGAAAACCACCGTTTCCTAGCCACGGTACGCAAAAACACATAGACGGGATACACTCATTCCGTAACAAACACATGAGGAAGGAAATCGTCCCAGTGTTTTTAACGGTGCATCAAACACAACCCGTGCGTAGCACGGGCTTCCCCTAGTTGCTTTTAATTACTAGTTATTCAAAAATGCATGGCTTATTTTGAAAAAAAAATCATGACTTTTGCAGATTATCACGAGTGGGAAAAAAACATTACCTTTTGCAGATTATTACGAGTGGAAATAAAATCATGACTTTTGAAGATTATCACGAGTGGGAAAAAATCATTACCTTTTGCAAATTATTACGAGTGGAAATAAAATGATGACTTTTGGAGATTATTACGAGTGGGAAAAAATCATTACCTTTTGCAGATTATTACGAGTGGAAATAAAATCATGACTTTTGGAGATTATTACGAGTGGGA
>JAHWFP010193783.1:0-29386 GCA_023313725.1 Lithobius niger
TGCCGGTAAAAGCTTTAGAAATGGAGAAACTGACAGGGGATTATTTCAACTAATTAAGTAATAGGGCCCTTATTTAACATAGAATCCCAAATATCGTTCTGGAATTCTAACCTATACAAACTAGCCTTTATTTTGAGCCTACTCACATGCCGGTAAAACCTTTAGATATGGAGAAACTGACAGGGGCTCATTTTAGCTAATTGAGTAATAGGGCCCTATTTTAACATACAATCCCAAATGTGCTTTTGGAATCCTGACGTATGCAAACTAGCCTTTATTTTGAGCCTACTCACATGCCGGTAAAAGCTTTAGAAATGGAGAAACTTGACAGGGGCTCATTTCAACCATTTAATTAATAGGGCCCTATTTTAACATAGAATCCCAAATATCGTTTTGGAATCCTAACCTACACAAATTAGCCTTTATTTTGAGCTTACTTACATGCCGGTAAAAGCTTTAGTAATGGAGAACCTTAGCAGGTGCTCATTTCAGCCATTTAATTAATAGGGCCCTATTTTAACATAGATTCCTAAATATCGTTTTGGAATCCTAACCTATACAAACTAGCCTTTATTTTGAGCCTACTCACATGCCGGTAAAAGCTTTAGAAATGTAGAAACTGACAGTGGCTCATTTCAGCCATTTAATTAATAGGGCCATATTTTAACATAGAATTCCAAATATCGTTTTTGAATATCTTTTTTGAAACATGCTTTAGTAACAGAGAAACTAACAGGTGCTTATTTCACACAAATTGTATAAAAGGTCCCTATTTTAACATAAAATCTCAAAACCATTTTTGAACCCCAACCTTCACATAACAGTCTTTATTTCAAGCCTACTCGCATGCCGGAACAGGCTTTAGTAACAGAGACTCTAACAGGTGCTTATTTCACACAAATGGTATAAAAGGTCCCTATTTTAACATAGAAATCTCAAAACGTTTTTTCAACCCTAACCTACATATAACAGCCTTTATTTCAAGCCTACTCACATGCCGGAAGAGGCATTAGTAACAGATTAACTACCAGGACTAGACGACGTTTTAAACATATCCAGAGCTTGACTGGGTTAAGTTTTACCCAAGGCCCGCTGAGATAGTAGCTGCGTTCCACGCTCCACGTTCCAGGCCCGTCAGCTCTGTGCTCTTCCGGTATTAGTTAGTGACAGACACGCCAGGATCGTCCAGTACCGTACGGCATGAGGATTGGTTTCTGAATAAAATATATACTTTAAACTTTAAACACGTAAAGGTAACGATCAAATTACGAGATCTGGCGCATATTGAGGGCTTTTTACGCATTCAATTAGTCCTGATACAAATTACGTTGGGTTCTCAATCCGTACGGTACTGGACGACTCCTAGCGTGTCTGTCACTAAACAGAAGCAAGCTGACCGGCCTGGAGTGGAGCGCAGCTACTATCTCAGCTGGCCTTGGTTTTACCGCGCTTCGCTAACGGAGTTAAATTCGACGCCATGTCTGGGTTCGATTGAACTCGCTGTTGGCAAGGTGCACCTATCCTACTGGCAAAAAAGCGCGATATTCGACGAACGCCGAGTCATTCTTTCAGTGGCCGGACTCTAAAGCAATTCGAAACATAACGAAACCAAAATGAAAGAAAACGAAAGCAAAGTAAACAAGAACGAAACCAATTAAAAACCGGTAATTCTAACTACATTATTAGCACCACACTTCGTACCACACAAACAACTTGTTTGAAACGTTAAAACTCTTAAAAATTCCCAACTAGGACACTTTTTCTACTGCCAAAAGTTAATAAAACTTTTTTATGTCTGATTTTATTAAATTTTGCTTTTATGGATATTACTGTAAACAGTAAATCAATAATTTAATACGTTTTTAAACCTACATCTTAATTTATTTACTGTAAATTACATGTAATATTTTCCGTTAAATTTGCTTCAACTATCAGATTGGTAAAATTAACTCGCAACTAAAGCAAAGTGAAAAGAAACGAAAGCAAAACGAAAAGAAACTACAGCAAAATGCAAAGAAACTAAAGCAATTCGAAACATAACGAAACCAAAATAAAAGAAAACGAAAGCAAAGTAAAACAAGGGGCTACAGCGACTATCTAGTCGCATTGGTCTTCTGTACAGTTCCTCCACTTCCAATGTTGAGGCGCACATCACTATCATGCACTACAACAGCTATCTCTATTATAAAGAATTTATAGGGTTGGGGAGGAGAATTTGTGACTGAGACCCATACTGAAACGTCTTAGATACAGTCATATTAGTTCAGTCTTAGTTTATAGAGGGCGCCATGTGTTTTATATGGGTATTTCAATTCACTTTTTAGCCTAAAATTGAACTAAACTAAACGAAACTAGCTTGCTTTTAATTATTATTTAGCCTACCTTAGTTGTAATTTAGTTTACTTTAGATTTGGGCTGAAAAATGAGCAAAAATTATCAGATGGAACACGTGGCGCCCTCTGAAAACTCGGACTGAACTAATGGGGACCGATCTAACGTGTTTCAATAGTGACTTTTTAGAGTTACAAATTCTCCTCCTAAACCCTATAAATTCTTGCTATTAAATAATCTAAAAAATGTAACCATCAGAATTGCCCGTTACAAATGTGTTAGCTTTTAAGCTTATTTTACGTTTTAGGCATAATTGTCAACGTTTAGGCCTAATTTACAACTTTAATTTCGTAAGTAGCAACTAACGCACATTTGGATTGTATACAGTAAGCCTATTCATTTTTGCAACACGGTGTGCCTCCCCGCACACAGTTACAGTGTTACAACGTAATGCGCAACGTAGCCTAATATAGATCAGTGGTAGTAGGGAAGGGGCAGGAGAAACGCTGCAGCGACTCGTAGCAACTATTGACGTTGCCATGGTAACATGATTTTAGATCTAATTTTCGTTTTTTAGGCCTAATTTTTTTAACGGCAGTTTTGGTTTCGTAAGTAGCAGATAGGCCTAATGGAGAATTTGGTTCGATCGTAAGCCTATTCATTCATGCAACAATGCGACAAGACTCTTTTAAACGAAGCTAAATTGTTTTTGTTTTTAGGGCTGCGTTAACACAAATCTTTACGATTTCAATTCGACGATGAAATGTTATTATTTAATTTAGTTACGTCGAAGAAGTCTATTAGCTATAAGGAGACAACGATGTTTTAATTTGCCATGTTATTTAACTAACTTTTAATACTGAATCGAACGTTGTAAACAGTGGTCCTCAATTTCTAGTACCGTTGCGAAGTTGATAAAGCGACGGACGGACGGAAGGACAAAGTCGTTGCAATAGTCTTCTCAGCCGGTACGGCTGTACAGAAGACTAAAAGAACGAAACCAATTAAAAACCGGTAATTCTAACTACATTATTAGCACCACACTTCGTACCACACAAACAACTTGTTTGAAACGTTAAAACTCTTAAAAATTCCCAACTAGGACACTTTTTCTACTGCCAAAAGTTAATAAAACTTTTTTGTGTCTGATTTTATTAAATTTTGCTACTGCCAAATAGAAAAAATTGTCAGCTTACTACAAACTAGGAGCACTGTAGCTGTAGCATAGTCGGAAATTAAACTAGGCATCTTCCTCGTCATAGCAAACCATATTGTACGTGCCACAAATAACGACACGACACAGGTCTTTCTTTACCCCACATTTTCAGAAGAGCGTCACTACCTATTAATATACAGCACCGTAATTGACTTTTTACTGAGCGAGGAACGAGCTTGAATCCTAGTTGGCCTTGACGAAGGCTCTGGAAATTGACACCGCTACCACCAGCTGGCGGTGTATACGTTTACTGATGGCGGCTCCGTCCACAAGGTAAACTCATGTGCTTCTAGCCGGTTGATTGCTTTTATTATTTCCTTAACAACGAAGGTTATCATTGATCGCTCCTTAAGGGATGGATAATAAGACTTACTGCTGAATTAAATATAGGAATGAAGGCCGAGTTGGGCGTTGTTGACGATGTCAGATTGCAGGTGTCTTGCACTACAGTCATGTGTCCGTTTCCGCCCACCAGCCGCAACTAATATTCTGGGAGCACTTTAGACCTATCACGGTATTTTTGCATGATTTGTGTTGGGCTTATGTAGAAGTAGTGCTTGGCAGAGAAATGAAATTTAGCACTGTCTGATGTTTAAAAAATCCTATCGTTTTCTTAATGAAATTTAGGTGAAGATTGCTAAAAATGTCGACGAAAATGACGCAATTCCATATTACTGACGGCCGGGTTCGAGAAATTGATTGGTGCGTTTAGTAATAACTCTGACTAATAGACATCGTTATTAGGCTGGGTAAA
Organism: Lithobius niger; assembly: GCA_023313725.1. NCBI lineage: Eukaryota > Metazoa > Arthropoda > Chilopoda > Lithobiomorpha > Lithobiidae > Lithobius > Lithobius niger. The sequence goes on from JAHWFP010193783.1 coordinate 4,302, forward strand.
AAATAATCCGTGTTTTAAATTGCTAATTTTAATATTGCTGAAAAGTTGTCCTTCGACCTCCTAATCACTATCCCGGAAAGAAATAAAAATTTTAAATTTTCTTTCAAAGGGTTTTTTTTTTCCAGTCCATTCGTCCTGGATGGACGCATGGATTGCAACAATGGTAGCTAATTGTATGTCTATGTTCCACCGAATTCTTGCTCACACTGACTGACAAACGCTAATTTTCGTATGCTTTGCTCACTCAATCGGCGCATCGTGTGACTCTGATCCCCCCCCCCCCCCCCCGCCTTTTTCTAATGGTCAATTCTATTATTATATTCTTCAACGTTCATGTTCACACTGGTGGTGGAAAAAATAAAGATGTAGCTTTTTACGTTAGGCTATGTCGTTTGGTACTCTCAGAGGCCATAGCAGAAAAAAATATTTTTGTTCTTGTTTATTTACGGCATAACATCAGAAAACGTAGCATTTTCCCTCCTTTTTTCTGGCCGATAATTCGCATTGTTTTCTGGAAGAAAAAAAAAATCTTTTTGGTTTTGACTTCATTTATTGGTCTCGGAGTCAAATGAGATAATGTAAAAAGCTTAAACTTGTTAACCTTTTTTGCCATTGACTTGTAAAGTTAAACCTTAGGCCCTAGTGGGCACATCTAACAAATTTTTAAGATTTTTTTCTTTTTGGGATAGTGGTTAGGAGGTTGAAGAACAACTTTTTAGCACTATTACGATTAGAAATTTAAACAAGAATTTAAATAAATACAATAACAGTTTATGCTAAAAAAAATCATGAGCCCATAGCTCATATGTGGGTTGAGACAGGTAAACCGACAGTTGACGATGACGAACGAAGGGCGCAATTCATGGTATGTTACGCGTAGCAGCCATCATAACCAATGCTCCGATTGCACTTGTATTAAATGAATAATAAAAGAGCGACATAGGTTCTAGTAATACAAATCTATTAAATAGGTCTAAGCATTCAGGCATGCAATACGACCACGGTCGATTTTATTTTCCCCCATCCCCCATCACACCCAAGAAAAATTCTCATTCTGAAAAATGGACCTCAGTCGGAATACTTAGATTTATAAAACGAAATGTAAATTAATAAAACAAATTAATAATATTTTGGCACAGCTTGGGGTAAAAAAAATTTGCCCTTAAATCCGTTGATCCCAATGTGAAGATGAAACTTCCATGCTGATCTCATGTCTTAGCCAGGCAGGAATGAAGAAGCTGGAGGTCGCCATAGGAATATTATAGCTTTATATACGCTTGGCAACAAGTTACACGTTTGGCTTGCCTCGTCTCTCTGTCTACTGCCGTTTCCAGCCAACGCCCTCCTTCTCGCTTGTTGACCACAAGGTGCTCCCCTTGCCCACCATTGTCACCAGGAGAGAGTGGGCGCATCACCATCATTACAAATCTCCCTCCTTTGAACTCGGGGCGGGCAGGGACACTGAGATCATAAGGCACACCTATTACACTAGATTGCATTCGATTACATTAGTTTACGTTACACTAGATTACATTCAATTACATTACATTACGTTACACTAGATTATTAGACACACTACTGCATAAAACACCACACTGGAGATGCAGTCGCAATGCGTAAGAATACCAGTGACTGCAAGCCATTTCTGCTTCACTCGCACGCACAAATTTTCATCCAACCAAAATAATATCAAAAAAAAAACGTGTGAAACCACAGAAGTGGAAAACAGGGCAGGGAGGGTCGAAGGGAAAAAGAAGATGGCACAAGAGGGTAAAGAACATAGCATGAAAGGGAGACAAAACGGAAATTAACCTCTCATCAACAGTCTCGCTGCTTCATACGTTACCGCAACCGCATGACAGCAGCCTCAGCCTCGCAGCATCTGACTCAAATTTACCCTCTCGACAGTTCCTCCTTTACTCATAAATGCCGATCGGTTTATCAGGCTGATACGGCTGCATGGGGGGCAACTGCACGCATGACGAGGGGGCCACTCATGAATTTCTCGGACTCGTTGCCTCCTCACTTATTTTGCTAATTTGTCACATCCCCACCTTTTTCTCGGCACCTTCTAGGCTTTTACTCACATGGGGTCGCAAGTAGACGCCTAACGCATTAATGGGCTGCAGATGCCCTTCTATTTATCGGCTCTCCTGGTCGCATGGATCTCATGATGGCCTGTGGGCAGGTGTTGTTGCACTACTCATACCTTCCAAAACTGTATTAGCAATGAGAAGGAAAAAAACTCGGAAAGGGGGAGGGAAGGGGAGGATGATAGGAGAAAGTTAAGCATTTTTAAATGTACCTGCAGCTGGTAAGCGGTTGTACCTGGCACTGGTATGTTCCTTCAGGCAAACAACTAGAAAAGCAGAAAGAAGAGAGGGGGGGGGGACCCAATGCAGCTCGCACGCACTTCAGCCACATATTTGTCGTGCATGAGCCTGCCCATTCGGTAGTATCAGGAACAAATGAACATGCTACTAAAGAATAACATGTAGGAATATATATGTCCATTACATAGTCTCGCACTACTGTCTACTAACACTAAACTACTGTCCTAACATCTGCGAGTTGACACTACTCTTCATCACGGTCGAGCTGACCACGCGCGTCTTGGCTTTACCGAAAAATTTCACTGCTCTACGACCATTCTACAATGGCTACCACCGTCGGGTGTGGTCCTTCTTCGTGTGCTCCATTCGGTGACACCACAACCTGTTGATCACACGTGAACCATAGTGTTGGAGTCGTAAGAGAAATTCCCATGGTCAATAGTAGTGTTGGTCTCAGCCAGCGCTCGTCTCGGAAAAGATGCATGAGTTCTTTGACGATGTCGCCGTGGATCCCTAGCACCGCCGCTAGCCCTCTTGCCGGCCGCGAGCCATCCCTATTGATGCCGCGTCCCCGTTGCTGAACCCTGCTCCACAGTTCCGGTGACATGGGGGATCCATGAGGCATGAGGCCTGTCCATGGGGCCTCCACACCCCGAATTTCTTGCGGTGAAAGACGATCGGGGGGCAAGACCACATCGGAATGTCATCAATGGGCACACTTACACGATCTTGTACCTGTGGAATTCCATGCGGCAGCAACAGGATCACAGTGAACAGCAGCCCCGCAGTCGTCGCAACCCTGTGGTGTTCCTTCCAATCCCTAAGTTCCTCACCCTTGAGTCCTGAGAGTTGGCCAAGATGTCTGCTGCTGTTTCTTTGTTGTCGTGGTCTGCTGTCATGCTGTCGTCGGACGTCTCGCCTGCTGCCCTGTAACCCGATTTCAATGATGATTCATAGCTCTCATTTTTTATCCTTACTGAGTTGACCATCTGTCTGGTGAAGTTCATGTGCCCGCATGCTTCTTCATCAGTAGACGAGGTGAAATTCGATTTGTTCGTCTTCGGCAGCCACAGGTTCTTCGCCATCGCCAGCCCTATTTTCTGTCTCTCTGGCGTTGCGCGATGTCGGCGGCAGTGACGAACTTTCCGGTGAGCTCACGTTTTGTTCGGGCGCCAAATGTGAAGATGAATCTTCCATGCTGATCTCATGTCTTAGCCAAGCAGGAATGAAGAAGCTGGAGGCCTCCATAAGAATATTATAGCTTTATATACGCTTGGCAACAAGTTACACGTTCGGTTCGCCTCGTCTTTCTCTGTCCACTGCCGTTTCCCGGCCAACGCCCTCCTCCTCGCTCATTGGCCGCAAGGTGCTCCCCTTTCCCACTTCGCTCTGTCATCAGGAGAGAGTGGGCGCATCACCATCATTACACCAGTCTAGACTCCGAAGAAATCGGCCGACCCCCCCCCTACCATCACCGCCACCATACCGGATGCCAGATCAGATAAAAAGTATAACTGTTGGCAGAATTGAGAGGATAGGAAGAAGCCTCTCGTTTGGTAGCTTTCTTTGTTGGGGGGAGGGGGGGCAGTGGGTTAGGATGAGCATTGAGCTATCCTGCATATTGCATTCTTCATTCAAACATAATGCGTATTAACTTTTGTTAAGTAAAAAAAGTGCGCGATTCAGGACGAGTTACATTAATGATCAGTCAATTTCTATTTTTCTTCTACAACTAAAGGTCTCTATTTTTTATTTTTCTATCGAAAGTTATCGTAGAATGAATTTGGAATTCTGCCTTTATGTAATGTGTAGCGCTGCCTTCCATATCTGTCATCGTACCGGGAAAATATCGTGGCTCCTCCTTATACAGGTACGCACTACCCCATTGCTCGCAAAGCGGACTCGCATGTTTGTCGAATTGATATTACACAGCTGTTACACTAAATAATATTCCGGTAACTTCCACTGATTATACAATGATTACTTGATTGGCAGGAGCTATTTGTTCGACATAACTACCCGAATTGTCAATATGCATAAAATATGGGGGAGCGCAAAGCAGCCGCCATTTTATTTTATCGGTTCGCCCAAAGAAGAACGACAGATAGGACTCCGTTTTCCGTGCGATGTCAAAACGTGAAATTAACTAGTTTAACTCCGGTTCAACTTCTTTTCCATATGGACACATAATTGGGAAAAATTCTTGATCAAGGGCCTACAACCCTTTATATGCAAATGATTTAATCATAAACTGTTCAATAACAAAGCCTACAATTTGCTGGCACTTCCGGCCTGACACTGTTAAGTGATACCACTGACCCGTTTGAATAAACGACTCGAGTGGGACGTGACGTCACCAGACAATAACCCACGACGCGACCCCTTTTTCTCTCCAACTGTATTTCAAAAACTGCTTATATGCATAACATGCAAAAGTAATTAAAAGCAGATTTTTTTTATTCCCTCTAACATTATCAAGCCGTAAGCTACAACATCGTATTAAGTCATCTTGCCACCCCTGCGGAAGTGTCCAGATTTCACTATGACTGGACACCTATCGTGTTGGTTGATGTTCAGTCATTGTGAAAATGGGACACATTTGCAAGGGTGGCAAGACGAGTAATCTTACTTCACCTTGGTACCATTTTACACTACGAAACGTTTTGTGCTCGCTGCTTGTGTTGAAAATCGGTCATTATCTAGATAAGGGGCACCACACCAAATTACTACGGTTTTATATTAACTGATGCAACCTGTGGGAAGTAGGTGTAAAGTTCTGGAAAAATTATTCAAAAGCCAAAAAATGCTTGTCACAGAAACGCTAAAGCGGCCAGATTGTGTGGTCTTTGATTGCTGGTGGCAAGATAGCCAAAAAATCCGATTTGTGCCACAATGAAAGTTTATGAAAAATGTTCGTTCGTTCTGAATTAAAAGCGAATTTTTCTCTCAAATCATACTGCCTCGCTTGTGCTGCCTAACTTAACCTTGCCTAATCTTGCCTTTTTTCGGTGATTTTGTTATTTTCAGTTTTGATATGTGGTAATCTTTAGCATACACAGAGTAAAACATGCCTGTAGCATTTGCAGGCCACACAGCTGGAATCAACAGCTTGTAGACGGCGTGTTATGTCTAGCTCCAGGCAGTCATTAGTTCTTGGGCACACGTTCGTAGACAAGGTTGACGATCGGGTAGGGATTAGCAGATTATGTCATTTGCTCTACACAAATATGTAGCCTAACGATAGGCCTAACTTGCTAATCTAATCCTAGCAGCAGATTTTAACTTCCGTCCATCCCTCATCGCTTGTCTATGTGGAAGAGCTACATACAGCTAGTGTTGCACGGCATTAAGTTTTTGCAGGACGGTACAGTACAGTTCTGAAAACGGCGGTCTACGGTAATATCACGGTAACTTAGGAAATAAGTTTGCGCTATTATCTACTTGAGCACAAAAGAATCAACACTATTTGACAAATATTGATGGTTAAAAAATGTTTGTTTACTGAATTTGGTTGACTAGGTTGACTGATATGTAGTTGATTATTTTTTACTGATTATTTTGTCGATTGTGTTTAACGCTATTGAAAACATATTTTATTAAAAATTTGTTTAAACGTGATGTTTGTTTTCATCGCATTAATAACCAAAATAGTTCCAAATATGGCTCTTTGCATTTAATTTTTGTACTAATAGCAAGACTTCGCTTTCTTATTGTCGCAAACATGCTTGGACACGCTTGTTTACTAAAGAGCTGCTCCCTCTCCCCTCGCCCCCTTCCGCAATGTGGGCACTTCCTCTGTCTGGCAGTGGAATCGGATTTCAGTTGCTTTTCGTACCTCCATCGGTTAACAGTAGGACGTCGGTCACAATTTACATTCATTCTTTATAAATTGGAGATGCACAAATATCAACAGTCTGATACTTCACTACTCTCGCAAATTTTCGACAGCTTAATAGGATTCATCTGTCTTCTTCAGGCAATGTAAAATTGTCCCTACTCAAATCACATCTTCGTTGTTGTTCGCGCTGCACGGCCTCCAACGTAGCCTCCCGTTGGTGAAGGCCCGTCTTCCATTTCCACTTCCGGTGTAATTGCGTCGCAACCTCAGTATTAACAAGGAAGCTAATTGCGGGATTGGAGGGACCTTGAAGATTCATCAGTGCACTGTTGTGGCGTTGGTGTTCTTGAATTGCTAAGGATTCTAACCCCGTAAGGTGTCTGTCATTCTTCGAATTTGAAATGAGCAGAGTCTTGGTAGCCCTCCCCAATCAATCTTGTTCTTAGTCTGCTCAAAATGGTTGTAAACACTTATGGTTGCAACTTGATTCTTAACGTCAGCAATATGTTGTGCCACCCTTTTATGTACGCTTTTTCTAGTCTCTCCAGTATACGTCGCCTCACATTCTCCACACGGTATCTGATATACTCCTTCACGCGTGTTGTGCACTTCCCGTAGGAGCTCAGTCTCCCCCTCTTCTCCTCCATCAACAGTGTCCTCACCAAACTGTCTCCCTTCGTTCGGACCCTGTTCTCTCGTCTTTCTTACCAGCTGTGACTTCAAACCTTTCTCGTTTTTCAGGTAGGTGTCAATACCTCTGTTGCACAGGACATGCGGACGTGTTGTCGGACGTGTTGAAAAATACGCTCGATGGTGAACTATGGAAGAAAGAAAGAAAATAAAGGTGGGGAAGCAGATTTCACGGAGGCATGTCCGGAAGTTGGAACAGATAGGATGTCACATTCTCACGTACGAGAAATCTACTGATGCAAGAAATGGTACACGAAATGAGGGGAAGGCACCATACGTTATGAACTTGTCTCATCGTGAGTTGACTAGTGATGAACTGAGTGTGCTGGATCGTGACTTCAAATTTATCCCTGTTCCACCAACGCAAAACATCGATGTTGTTGCCAATCTCCTTACCGACGTGCAACTCGCTATTGAAGGGTACTCGTGGGACCCGGTGACGAGGTTGAAGCTCCAGAGCATTGCACTCTGGAGAAAGAAGAGAGTGGAGCCGAATATTACTTTCAATGAGGTGAAGGCACTGAGGCAGCTGAAAAATGACAACAGCATTGTTATTTGCAGGGCCGATAAAGCCAACATGACGGTTGTTTTGGATGCTACTGTTCATGACACCAAAGTGTAGGATGATATTGAAGCATCTGGTATGTACCGGAAAACCAGAAGTGATTTGGGAAATGGGCCCATTATTGACTTCGAACATAGTATTGTAAGATTATGGAAAGAAGTCTTTATTACCAGGAAGGAAATAGAGGAACTGACACCTCGAAGACCACAGAAACTCCCTCAATTGTTTTCACAAATCAAGATTCATAAAGAGGGAATGCTACTGCGTTTGATAACAGCAGCAAAAGGATGTTTGGCCCAAAAGTTGGATTGGCTATTAGCGAGTAGATTGGGGGTTTATATGCAGAGTGTGAGCCGGCTTAAAAATTCTGAAGAGTTGGTGGAGTCTCTGAGAGGAATTAAAATTGAGGATGACGAAGTGCTAGTCTCACTGGACGTAGTTAAACTGTTCCCGAGCCTTTCGCACACGTTGATTGTCGAGATGCTGGATCTGTCAGCCTGTGAAGCAGGAGTACGAGCTGAAATTTATGAGAAAGACAGGAGTATTCTGAATGGTATACTGGCCTCAATATATGTCCAATTCCGTGGAGAGACGTTTAGACAGTTGCGGGGTGCAACCATGGGATATTCTAGTTTCTCAGCCATTGCCGAGTTGGTTTTGCAACATCTCGACTGCTATATTGTTAGTAAGTTTCCACTGAAGTTGTGGAAACGCTTCGTTGATGACATCCTGGCCATCATTAAGAAGAGAGACGTAGAAGAAGTTCTGAGACTTGCGAACGGATGGCATAATGATCTAGAGTTTACATTGGAGAAGGAGCAGGAAGGAAAAATTCCATTTCTCGACGTGATGCTGAAGAGGACTATGCAAGGAACCATTCATTACGAACCTTACCAGAAACCTACAGCAACAGGAAGAGGTATACCATACAGCTCAGGGCATCCACGATCACAACTCATGGCCGTCGCTAAGAACGAGTTTGTAAGAGTTTTTAAAAGATCGATGTCGCAAAGAGAAGCTGCACCTTTTGTCCAGCAGTTGAAGGGAAAGTTCATTGCCTTGGAGTATCCACCCGGAGCTCTGAACCGGGTTATTAAGGAAGCAGCTAGATTAAGCAAGACGAACAATGAACGGAAATCCAACGGAGACAGGAAGAAAGAAGAACAGAGGGTACGGAGAATTGGCATTACATACTTAAAAGGAACTAGTGAGGAGATTCAGCATGTCCTGCGCAAGAGAGGTATTGACACCTACCTGAAAAACGAGAAAGGTTTGAAGTCACAGCTGGTAAGAAAGACGAGAGAACAGGGTTCTAACGAAGGGACACAGTTTGGTGAAGGCACTGTTGATGGAGGGGAAGACTGAGCTCCTACGGGAAGTGCACAACACGCGTGAAGGAGTATATCAGATCCCGTGTGGAGAATGTGAGGCGACGTATATTGAAGAGACTAGAAAAAGGGTGGCACAACATATGGCTGACATTAAGAATCGAGTTGCAACCAGCAGTGTTTACAACCATTTTGAGCAGACTAAGCACAAGATTGATTGGGGAGCCACCAAGACACTGCTCTTTTCAAATTCGAAGAATGACAAGACACCTTAGGCCTAGGGGATTTGAATCCTAAGCAATTCAAAAACACCAACGCCACAACGGTGCACTGATCAATCTTCAAGGCCCCTCCAATCTCGCAATTAGCTTCCTTGTTAATTATACTGAGGTTGCGACGTAATTACTCCGGAAGTGGAAATGGAAGACGGGCCTTCACCAACGGGAGGCTACATTGGAGGCCGTGCAGCGCGAACAACAACAACGAAGATGTGATTTGAATAGGGACAATTTTACACTGCCTGAAGAAGACAGATGAATCCTATTAAGCTGTCGAAAATTTGCGAGAGCAGTGAAGTATCAGATTGTTGATATTTGTGCATCTCCAATTTATGAAGAATGAGTGTAAATTGTGATCAACGTCCTACTGTTAAGCCTAACCTTCATAGTAAAACATACGGAATTTTCTACTACCTCATTCGGTGTTTACTTGTGCGAAGTTAGTCAAAAAAATTGCTGCCATCCAAAAACATAAAGAGGGCAAAGCTAATTCGTGAATGGTCGTTAGTACCATAATCACGGTAATACCGTGATGCTGAAAAAGGAACCATACTGATACCGTTTTTTTTTTTTACCGTCAATACCGTGGGTACCGATTTACCATGCAACACTACATGCAGCTTTGTTAGCACTTGACCGGCTTATCTCATTCTTCAAACCGGAGCACGAATCCAAAACAGTTTGCGCTTTTTTTCCACCATAACTCCCACTCGTGTTCAGGCTTGGAAAACACAAATGGGTACTAATACCGTTTAGTGATTAGTCCGCCTCTCTTTCGAGATAGATTCTTTCGACAGCCTATGCACCTTACGTCTTGTGGTTGTGAATATCTTCATCTGGTTTTGTTCTTGCGGTAATGCTCATCCTGACGAGCAATCTCCATCTTTTCTTCAGGCAATTCTTTCATCCAGTGCCACAATTAAGGGGGATGCGGGCCCAGGAGACAACGGGGCCTAAAATTCAAAGCCGGGGCCCACATTTTTACTTAAAACTACTATAAAATAGGCTACAACCACAAACCCAAAATTCTTTACTTTAAGGGAGCCCTACGTTTTACCCTTGCACCCGCCTTTGAAAAAGACTAGCTGCGGCACTGCTTTCCTTTCATCCATTACCTCATATACTCAGGATCTGCATGGGGCTCTTCGTTACAACCTCCCAATCAATCTTCAAGAGGTTGTAACATTGAATTCTTTTGCCAACTTATGCGACGACTTGCTTTATTGCACAATCTTACTGGAATATCTGCTGCTTACTTTCTGTTGCGACTCGACACCTATTTCTTGGTGTTTTTTACACACCAGTGCATGACTATCTTTTGCTGTCGGGATGACTTGTTCTGAGTCTCCTGTCCCATGCCGTTCAATAATCTTCCCACTATCGCTTCCGTGATATGGGTATCTTCAGAATTGGGCTCAGTTTCATGCATCTCTTCCAAGTTCCTGGAATCTCCCTCATCCACCCGAACCAATTTGCTCCCACGGTCAATTTCCGCTTGCAATTTGTGTTCAAATGTCGTGGCGCTGGGATTGGTGACTTCAACTGATATCCCATCCTCCCTCACTCATCCCGTCTTGACTCGACTCTCCAGATGTTGGACACTGTGCATCACAGTGGCCTGCGTCTGGCGACTGAGACATCGGAGCCGCCTTTGGTCATTCGTTGGCGACAGATAGCTGTTCAGTATGCTGTACAATTGCGTGCTGTGCGATCCAGTCCTGCTTGATCCACAGTGTTTGGACCAGACTTGCGGATCGGTAGACACGGGGTGGGTAAAGGTGATTTCTGTGATAGGCTCCAGCCGTCCTGTCTGGAAATAGCCTTTGACATGCCCTGCGTCTTGAGGCTTGGGAAGATGCCAGTGGCCCCTAGGCTTGTCCCAAGTGGCTTTTCATTTTCGCTTTGACGTCCCTCCGGAAGGCTTCTACTCTACCAGCAAAGTTCTTGCTGGAGTTCCGGCTGTGTGTGTAAGGGCGTAACGGTTTCCCATCGCCTTTCATCAGGCTATTCTGTGTTTTCTGCAGAGCCTCTGGTTCTCGGTCTGGCGGTGGAATGGGTCCTTGACCTTCAGGATACCCATTTCATCATGTTTAGTGATTCCATGAGTGCCCTGGAGTCCCTGACGAAATACAACTCTCGGAACCCCTTGACACAACGTGTCCAAGCTCTGTTTCCCCGGTGGCCTGGCCAGCAGCAAACCGTGCTTTTCTGCTGGATCCCGGGCCATGTTAGGATTGGTGGGAATGAGCACGCTGATTCTGCAGCGAAAGGGTCCCTTTCTGGTCCTCTTGAAAGGGATCTCAGCCTTGTTCCCTAAGACACCTTTCCAAATCTTATGTCTGAAATTGCACGCTTTCTGGCAAGCCTTATGGGACAGACAGGCTAGCAATAAATTGCAGACTATTAAAGGCACTGTCGAGGAATGACACTCTGCTTCTCGCCACAGCCGCCGTGAAGAGGTGGTGTTGGCCCGTTTGCGCATTGGTCACACCCGACTTACACACTGTTTCCTTTGGTGGGGGGTTGACCCTCCTGAATGTCACTGGTTCAACGGCCACTTATGGTCCAACATTTGCTTCTTGACTGTCACGGTCTTGATGGTGTTGGTCTCCGTTTCCATCTTCCGCGAGACATTGCGCATCAATAGGCGATAAGTCTGTTCTCCTGTCCGGAGTGTTTCAATATTTGCAGGAGGTACAGATGTATGACAAGATTTAGGTTCGGGGTTTGTATAATATCGCTGTAATGTGTGTTGCAGTAGCAACTCGGACCACTGCACTGTGACTGAGGTTGGCGCTAATTACCTGGCTGTCGACGCTCCATTAAACCTCAGTCCCCACCCCACATCCCGTCTTCTTCCCCCACTATTGCTTCAGGTGTAGAGTATTGCATGTGGTTTTCCCCCAACTCTGGCAAATATTTGTGGACCAGCACGTTTCGACTTTTTCCTTTTTACCTTGAGCTTTACTTGACCCTTTTCATCTGATGAACTTCGTATTGGCACATTTGCAGATCGGGCTACCACGCCGACTTGGCCTGTATCCACTTGTCAGATGACTCGTCTTCCGAAGACAAGTCATCTTTAATACCTATCTTTAATAGTATTTTTCTCACGACACTTCCTAGCGTAGTGGCCCTCTTTTGAAGGTAACACACTTTAGTAAGCCCTGGCTTGCTGCTTTCCTTCGATGCTGATTACCTCTTCTTAATCCTGATAAGGAATGACTTGTTGCAACTTGCTGCACCATTCCCTTCTTAGTACCTCCTACGACGACCCTGATCGTTTCCCAATTGAAACATTTCTACGTCACCGGGCTTGTAGTTCTTTGCCTTGACAGGTTCCGTGTTACGGAGTTCTTGGCCATACTTGCTTGGTAACCCGCACAGCGTTACCAATTCAATGACCTCATCTGTATAAATATCCATGCATCTTTCCGTTTTGACCATTCTTGCTAGTCCTTTAACTCAACCTTCACCAATGTCGGTCACCACTCGCCAAACGGCGAGGAAAATTCAGCCGTTGGTGACTTGGTGTTTGGAGCTACTCGCCAAAATGGCGACTGATTAACAAACCCTGATGCTTAAATTGTCATATCTCGGGAACCATATTAGCTAGAAACAAGCGGTTTGCGACGTTGTGAGCAGAATTACAAGAGCTCTCCAACCAAGTGTGCAACATTGTCGCTAGCCACTTTAGTTGATTGGAGCGTTAGATTAATGCAAACAATATTTAAGCACTAAGTAGTAGCACAACTGCTAAAATTGTTTCTACATGGCGAGGAGGTAATGGACAATGGTGAGTGCATTTTAATATCTATCGGCCAAATGGCGAGTGCCATGCAATTCACATTCGTGAAGGTTGCTTTTACTCTATTTATAGTTACATATGTCCTCGCCCTTCTTCATCCTACAGTGCCATGGGGCTTTGAAGGTGAGTAGTTTCTTCAAGTTTTTTTTCTCCAGCAAACTTCTCTCGTAAGTCTCCCACACCTCTTTTGGGTTACTAACGTCAACAAAAACGTCCTGCAAATGTCAACAACGATGTTAGTGTGCACTTGATCGATACTTCTACGTATTTATGGAGTAGTGGGTCACATCATCTGGTTTGATAGCCGTATCCTCCACATACTGCCTTAAATTTTTCTTCATTAACACTTGACATACAGAAGCCGCCCAGGATGATAATTAGTATGATTCAACCTTATTACACCAAATAAGTAACTCTTATTTTCTCCGTTTGTCGCCGCCATACTTATTCCAGGTTTTCCCGATCGCTCAATGTGTTTGCAAGCCTCCGCAAATGCTGATCTTTCACCACTGATTTTCGGAAAATAATTTTAAAAATCTTCGTAGATCTTTGTTTCTATATTGCAACAAAAATTTACATTATCTGTAAATTTTAGCATTTTTATTCTCAAATGCATTTCTCCTCTGTAGAGATTTAATTGACTTAGCCAATCTCCAGCTTGCTAACCCCGAAGTGCGGGCCTCCACTTCCCTCTCAGAAAACAAACGTGCCAAATGCGCGTTCAAGTCATCTTTTATTCTGTAGCGCTCGCCCTAGTTGGTCGGCCGCTGATCCTCCCTCTACCTAGCATTTCATGCACTACGAAACGAAAGACTGAAGCATGGATGGCAAAAGATCTGGGCGCCTACTTGTTGCCGTCCTCTCCGCCTCCACCGGCCGTGGCTCCCACACACCACTGACTTTTGGTTTGCCTTCAACCGAGTGACCTTCGCTTTGAGGTCGAATGAGATCACTGGCAAATGGGAGGAAGATGAAAGAATTGGAAAGCAGCCTGCCGATGTTCGACGTGCCCACCCGGCATCTGCGTCTCCTCTGCCTCCCACATTCGTCCCAGCTTGTCCTGTCTGATCAGACACTGGTGAATGATGGAAGACAAAAAATTGGAAGGCCACCTGCCGAGTTCGATGCCGTTCGCCCAGCATCTGTTTCTCACCTCTGCCGCCCGCACTGCTCACAGTCGTCTACATCAGGGAACATAAGTTTCACGTGATTCGTGATTCTAATTCTCGCAAGCTGAGTTATCATCGATGAAAGAAATCACTGTCAACCTGAACCTGATGTTGGTTCATATTTACTTCTGCAGCTTTATTGTAGCTCAATCTGGAGCAACTAAAGCTGACCAGAATCTCTGTCGACGTATTCAACACCCAAAGCGAAAGCAACGGTATGCGAACTGAACCAAGCACTGCAGTGATGACTAATCATCGGGAAGTGAAATAGATGAAAGCTGCCTGCGAAGATCATCGCCGCTTGCCCAGCATTAGCATTTCGCCTCACCCTTCCTCCCTTCTGCCGGCTGGCCTCAACTGCTCTGCCATTAACACGCCAGTGACGCTTTCCGTCCTTCCCCCACATGTCAACAGAGGCCGACGCTCAGCATTCGACGTCAAAGAATCATTTTTTTCAAGATTTTCGTGATTTCTTTTTTACAAAACCGAATTTTACCCTAGCTGACCTAAAGTCTTTACAATTTGAAGTTAAATATTGTAAACTCAAATTGAAAGTGAAAGTAACGAATGTAGAAAATTTCATGCAGGAGAAAACAACTTGTCCACCGATTGGGATTGAGCTACTATTGGTCAGTTGGCCATTTGGAAACTGTTCTGCACGAAGTCAAGAATTGTTAGGAGATGTTGCAGACCCAGACTTGAATCGGGTCATTCGGGTTACGGGGTCTGAGCACCTGACCCGGAATGTTGGGTCAGACGCGGTGACCCGGAAATTTGGGTCAGACCCGGCGACATGGAACTTCGGATTAGATCTGGTAAACTAGCCTGACCTGGTTAGCTGAACTGATTCAGATCCCCAACTAAGCCTTAGACTAAAATAATTGAATTTCTATTTGCCATGAAAACAACCATGACCTAATTTAACAGCATCCCCTTCCTTTGAAGGCTCTTTTCCCTAAAGGAGAAGTTGGCTTCACTGCCGTGATCGCAGCCCCCATTCCACCGCGCATGAACCTCTATATAAGGAGCCACCTGAGCTTCGGGCGTCATTCTTTCTTTCTAGGCTGCCACGACACGTGGCTCTCTCTCTGGCTCTCCCGCTTCTGCCTGCTTCCACTATACCAGAACCTACAAAGATTCTGGACAGATTTCTTCGTGCTTCTCGGCTACCTTAGCCGGTCTCCTTCAGCACTAGTGTGCCGGCATCTCTTGCCAGACAGCACTACTTGACCTCTCCTGCTTTGGATCCTACTCCTGGATTCCGGAGTCTGCCTTGCGGTTTCCTCCTTGAGTGTGTTGACTGACTACCTTCATTCAATACTTCAAGTCGGTTCCTTGCTTTCTCATCGCCTTTCTGGTCATTACTGACGTGAACGACGGTTCCCTTGGACTTCTTCTTTTCTTCCTTCCTCTACGGACTCCTCCATTTTCTGCCCTGATTCCTCTCCGTGGACTCTCTGGTCGTGCATGTCATGGCCACCGCATCACTTAACTGTTTCTTGGACTTCTACTTTGGTCAACGGACTACGGACTCTCTCCCAAGCATTCCACCATCAACCCCCCGACTGATTCCGCCGCCCCATGACTAGTCAATAATCTCGGACTGCCAGGCATCCGTCTTCCCGTTCCCAAGTTTTCCACGCTCCCCGCCGTCCAGTGACCCGACTGAGCATCCCTCATCGCTCCCACCATCGGGACACCCTGCAAACCTCTCTTCGGTTCCTACACAGCCTGTGGTGTCCGCATCACCCTGCCTCCTTAGAGCCGAGTTAAACATCTCCTAGCCTCCTACGTCGGACTCCCCAGCACCTTTTGCACCAGCTCCACAAAACCGTTCCCTGGACTACCTTTCTCCGACTCCCCGGTCTCCAACAACCATCTCAGGTTTGCAGATCACTATTTAAGGCATCACCAGACTCGTCACCAACAAGGACGGCTACTTCTTCAGTGTATCAACCTACTCCGTGTGCAACCATGGCAGGACCATCCTGTACAGTTGTCATCACGCCTCTGACCTCTCAGTCTCCTCTTCCAGATTCCGCATCACTTTTCTCCATCGATATGACTTTACCCCCAGTGCGGACTCCTTCTTCTTAACGGAGTCCGACCTCACCGGCAACCTGAGGACACCGTTACCATCTCCAACCTGATATAATTTTCTTATTCTGAATAAAGATTTTTCTTTTTACTGTTAATTATGTTCCAAAAAAAAAAAGAAGACTACAAGACAACAATCACGACAGCAAGCAAGGCATTCGTCACCCAAGGTTCGACCTGATGATGGGACACCGGTATCCCCATACCAACAGGTTCAGACAAAACCTGGAGAACCTGGAAATCTCAGGGAAAATGAAAACGAAGCCAAAATCTCAGGGAAATTTCAGGGAAAACAAGAATCTTTTTGATAATCAAGGAAATTTGAAAAAATGCCTTTGTAAAACTGTTCTCGTAAGTTCTTTTGAATTAGCAGATCAAAAATAAAATCCTAGGCTAGTAGCAAATATTTTAATTTGTGCTTTAATACGTACAAGTATTTTAGATTTAACTTCACTGAACCAAATCTTAGGCTAGTACCAACAACTGTGATGAAAATGCGTTTAGTCCTGTCGGGACTAGTCTCTAAAACAGATATTTTCTGGAATGTTAGATTGTTTTCGTACAAATATTAATGAAACCATTAGCTATTGCCTGTTTCCCTAACTAAACATCTCGTAAACACCAGGAAATTGTCATTGGATGCACCTGGAAAACCTGGAAATGTCAGGGAAATTCAGAATTAAAAAATTGTCTGAACCCTGACCAACCATAGGCCGCTATACGGCCTTACCTTTCATCTTCAGTTTCCGTTTTGAAACGGCATACGGATTCGTAACAGGGGATAGCTTCATACTAGGTCCTTCATCTTTCTTATGCATCATTCCATGGACTCCTTCAGCCGCCAGCAAGAACTCTTTTCTCCAACACCGGCATTTCTCCTCCATACGATTAAAAACTCTTCGACCTTCGTCTCTAGCCTCACTAATTTTCTTCTTATCTGCGGACCCCAGACACCGGCCTTCTGACCGCTACTCCGTGCTCCTACACCCCGAACCTGACCCAAGTTTTTCTTGTTTTTCTGCGAACTCCACGGGCTCCGTCTGTGCCGTTCCCACCATCTTTGACCTCATTTCATACTGCTACCTTTGGACAGGAAACAGGAAGGGGGGGGGCGCAGGGGGTATCCTCTGTACACCCACTTCATTGGCCATCGACCAGAGCCAGCACCTCAGACTGTTTTCTTTCACGGACACCCGCATCCCAGGTCTCTTGGGACACTTTGCTGCTTCTCCCGTTCCTCACGCGATGGCGCTCAGGCAGCTTCGCGTGCTATTCAGCGGTTTTCTCTTCCTGTAACTGTTTCTTCTCCGCAGCCGTTTCGTCGTCCTTGCTCTCCATCATGACAACTCCCACCAAGGACTCCTCGGCGGATTCGCCATCCTCTACTCAGGATCCAGACTGCCCAGAAACTTCTGCACCAGTAGAAGGCCACGTCAGTCCTTACCCTGATCTAGTCCAATGTTCATGCTTAGAATTTGTCATGTCGAAGTTCCACCTGGACCCATGCTGCCACCCTTACTGACATTTTAGATCGTAAAATATGATTTTAATGCATTTTGACATGGTCATATTGTACGTTTAGTGGTAGTATTTGTTGCAAAAGACGAACAGCTTATTACCAATTGTGCATTTTCTTATAGATTGTAAAAAGCTTACAATTAATCACATTTTACGACTATTTAAGCTTGTGTCCAACAGGTAACATTTAGTGAACAGTTGCCAACAATTTTTAACTTCGCTGTATAGGTAGCAAAATGTTTGCAATTAGTCGTTACTTGTATAATAATTTACCTTTTAAGACGACCATTTCATCGTAATACATGATGTAGTAATTGTAAAAGGCACTGTTTACTACCTCTAGAACCGATTAATCATATTTTACAACCAGTACATCACGTATTATGAAGAACTAGTCGTTTATGACCAGTACATCGCGTATTACGAAGCCATAGTCGTTAAAAACTACCTACTTATCGTAATATGTGATGAAGTGGTCGTCTTTAACTACCTAGATCATATTTTAAGACCAGTACATCACATATAAATCATTAAAGATGACCTACTCATCATAATACGTGATGTAGTGGTCGTTTTTTACTACCTAGCTATTTTACGACCAGTACATCACATAGTAAATCGTAAAAACAACTTATTCATCGTAATACGTGATGTAGTGGCCTTCTTTTGCTGTACCTATGGACACGGTTGATCACATTTTACGACTTACACATCGTATATTGAAGGCTATCCGATATGAGATGCCGGGTTGTACTCTCACTGTTCCCAGTAGGTCGTATTTAGCAACGACTATTAAAGCACTTTATGATATGTATACAACCATCCGTAATAGTTAAAGGGATGTACCTCCCAGCGCCATTTTTCTCGATCCTCCACATCAAGTACGACCCCAAAGGTCTATTTACTTACCGTTAGTCTTTCCCTTGCTAAAAAAACCGTTTTAAAATGTGGCGTCTAGGAGATTTTCTGTTGAATATAATGGAATTTTATTTACTAACGACCCGTCAATAAATCATGCATTGCGCGCGTACAATACGCATGACGTTTCATCTCTGTGTGTACATCTACTAATTTTCTAATAATTACCATGAGATCTACAAGCTAATAGACGCATGCGGTAAAAATTAAAATTAATTATTCCAATAGATCGCCGAAGCAAAATTATAAGACACTAGTCTAGAAAATTATAAATTGTGATTTTAAAATACAAGAATCATTCCGGTTTTTGACGACACGATGAATGGGTTCACGGTGCCTGGACTATTAGGCGCAATGCCAATTGAGACAGTAGCTATGATTTTCATTGCGAGGATCGAAGCTACCGTCTCAGTTGACCTTAGCTGTGGTAAATACGCGGATGTGATCGTCGCGTGGGTGTTGTGAGGCAGGCGGTATGTTGCTTTAAAGGGATATACCTCCCAGCGCCATTTTTCTCGATCCTCCACATCAATTACGGCCCCAAAGGTCTATTTACTTACCGTTAGTCTTTCCCTTGCTAAAAAACCGTTTTAAAATGTGGCGTCTAGGAGATTTTCTGTTGAATATAATGGAATTTTATTTACTAACGACCCGTCAATAAATGATGCATTGCGCGCGTACAATACTCATGACGTTTCATCTCTGTATGTACATATACTAATTTTCTAATAATTACCATGAGATCTACAATCTAATAGACTAATGCGGTAAAAATTAAAATTAATTATTCCAATAGATCGCCGAAGAAAAATTATAAGACACTAGTCCAGAAAATTATAAATTGTGATTTTGAAATACAAGAATCATTCCGGTTTTTGACGACACGGTCAATGGGTTCACGGTGGCTGGACTATTAGGCGCAATGCCAATTGAGACAGTAGCTATGATTTTCATTGCGAGGAACGAAGCTACCATCTCAGTTGACCATAGCTGTGGTAAATACGCGGATGTGATCGTTGCGTGGGTTTTGTGAGGCAGGCGGTATATTGCTTTAATGTCAATGGAGTTAAGAGCTATAGCTGCAGAATCTCTGTTCTAATAGAAACGGCTTTATCGAGACATTATGTTGCTTTATAAATTACGTTTTGCCTTTGTGGTTATGGATAAATGTCCATTGTATTTCACATAATTAACTGCAATTGACTGTTTAAAATTAACCAGAAAGTTTAATAAAAACATACTTTAAAGTAAAATTAAGTAATCCTAAGTGTAAAACTGCAAATAAGCTGCAGTTTATTTATATGTAATCAGTATATTGTTAGTCCAGTAGAATTAGCATTTTGCCTGGAATTCAGAAGGAGATGAAACTTGGTAGATATGTTCCGAATACCACTGTAAACTTTCCCTTAAAATTCCCCACCTGACTGATTTGAGCTCCCGCCGCCTTCTTGGAAAATGGCGGCCGTTTTTATGTTTTTTTGGCCGTATAGCAGAGTCTATGCATTTGTTGAAAGGAAGATGTGTTACAAAGTTGCGTAATACAACTTTCTAACACATCTTCATTAAAAAAATGTATAGATTTGGCTATACAATGCAATCTAAAACTGAAAATGTTAGCCGTTTTTGCGTTTTTTGACTGTACTGTTGCATTATGCATTTTTTTAAAGGAAGATTTATTACGAAGTTGCATAATACACTGTATTAAGCAACCTTCTAACACATCTTCCTTTTTTTAAGAAATGCATAGATTTGGCTAGGCAATGCAACTAAAATGGAAAAGGGCAGCCGTTTTTGCTTTTTTTGTTACTATATAGTCGATTCTAAGTATTTTTTGAAAGGAAGAAGTGTTACAAGATTGCATAATACACTATTAAGCAACTATCTAACACATCTTCCTTTTTAAAAAGTTCATACATTGGGCTATACAATGCAATATAAAATGGCGGCCATTTTTTGCGTTTTTTTGACTGTATAGCCGAACCTATGCATTTTTTCACTGTCTTAAGCAACTTTCTAACACATCTTCCTTTCAAAAATATGCATAGATTCGGCTATATGGTAAAAAAAAATGCAAAAATGGTTGCCTTTTTCCGGTTTAGATGGCATTGAGTAGACGAAGCTATATATATTTTTTAAAAGTAAGATGTGTTAGAAAGTTGTGTAATATACTGTATTAAGCAACTTTGTGACACATCTTCCTTTAAAAAATGCATAGGTTCAGCTATACAATCAAAAAATGCGAAAACGTTCGGCATTTTCCAAGATGGCGGTGGGAGATCAAGTGGGAATGGTGGGGAATTTTAGAGAAAGTTTACAATGGCATTTGGAACATATCTACCAAGTTTCATCTCCTTCTGAATTAGATTCAGGCAACGTCAAAATTTTAGCTAATTCTACTGGACTATATCTACCTACAGTTTGGTGCTTACGGTTTGTAAGGCTAAAATCTCCATACAATTAAATTATTTCATTGAAACTAAGATTTAAGATTTTATTTTATTATTAGTATGGAAATTCCCTTGCATGGACCAACCTTTTTGGTCAAATTCGAAAACCCAAGGGATCTTAATCCTTTTTTCAGACGCAAATACATGCACAGCATAAAAATTTCAAGATGTGAAATTTTTCCAAATGCAAACTATATTTTCCAAATTAAAAAAGTCAGAATATGCGCATGCAACAGTGCAAGCCACATAATCGTATTTTGTGAATAGTTGATCATATTTTGAGTTGTCAACATTTTGCGATCGTCTGTGTGTGATTTACAGACTCGAGTAGAACAACCAAGAAGTCATTTTTTACGATAAGTTGGTCACATTTTGAGTTGTCAACGTTCTGCAGTTTTTTGTGCATATTTTACGGACTCCAAATGGAGGAATCACTGGTCACATTGTGTGATCAGTTAGTCATATTTTGAGTAGCTCACATTTTGCGATCATTAGTACATATTATTAGTCCTTTAAAGACTCATTTTATGAACAGTTGTTCACATTTTGAGTTGTAAACGGCTTACAATGAATTGTGTGAAAGTACTTGAATTTAATTGTTGTAGTCGTTTTTTGTGATCAGTTAAACGTATTTCACTATGTTAACATTCTGCAACCAACTGGACGTAAAATATGAATGGTTTTGTTGCTTACTGAGCGCATTTTGCAATCAGTTGTACTTCTTGAATCCCATTTATATTGCATGCAGGAAATATTGAAATAAAACGGTCACATGTTACCAAGAAACGAGCAGTTTACGAGCAAAACGACTAGTATACGTACAGAAAACGTACACAACATTTCATTTCACCGGTTTTGCCACTGGTTCAACCATAGCTGCAGTGTCTGTGACCGATTAACAAAGGATGAATGGACAGTTATCCTTAGACATCACACCAAGAACCGCATTCAGGACCTTGAACGTGTTTGACGCCATTCCACCACTAGCCTTGATTCCTCTGTTCCCGCCAAGTCTTGTAAAAAAGTTTCCTTTGCTCCACCAGATGATTCAGCTTTGGTGTCATCTCCTCATCTTCATGGCAAGTCAACGCCTCGCCTTCCTGCGAAGAATAAGCCTCGTCCTCTCTCTACTAGTACCATTACAGACCCCTCCAGTTTAACTACGGAATGTGCTACTTCAACACAAATTCCGCGACTCCCATCTTTAGATGAACTTCGAGCTTCTCTTCTGCGCGGTCTTCAGCTCTCCGCTGATGATTAGGCTCACTTCCGAGTAAACCTCACCTCTCTGGACTCCCGAGTTCCGTGCTTTCCAACAAGGATTGGACTCTCTACGCACTTCAGACATTTGTTCCTCAGCGGCATCCCTGGTTGGCCTTCATCAGAAAAGTGGCCGCCAAGACGACACCATCGTTTTTCTGCGGACTGCAAACAACACTTTTGCATCCGATCTCAACAGACTCCAGGACACGGCATCGACCCTGCGCACCTGGAACATTATCTTGAAAAAGAAGTTACGACCCATAACTAAACTCTCTCTGCTACCTCCCTCCCCTCCCCAGCATGGAAGGAAGACTATTGTGCTCGCTCAAGGACAGGGCGCCCTCGCGGACTCCATTTTACACCTACACCAGTCCATTCCGGGTTTTGTGATTGACTTTTTCTCCCTTCAACTATTCCTCAGGACACTGTTGACGACTCAGGTTCTTCGATTGAGTCCCCTGTTCCCCGTTCTCTTATGATTCCTTCCAAAGACCCATCAACGGTCTCGAACACTGTCACTCAAGCAGAATCTGCCATGCTCCTTACTGCCCAGACAGCGGTTTCCTCATGGGCCTCAGCCTCTTCCTCCGTCGGACTTCAACAATTATCGTCTTATACGGTATGGCAGTACGACGGCGCCCGCTCTTTTTTTCCTTGTCTTCCCTGGATTAATTCAGTGTTCGTCAGTTTCTACAAGGGATCCCCCCTGCCCGGACTGCTGTACCCGGGCTAAAGGTGTGGCACACAGTTTCCAAACATTAAACAGATATCCTTTCGGACACCTTCTGATCCTGAGAGTCCTTCCTCAATGAGTGCAAGGCCTTGTCTTTTTTCTACAAAATTTTCAATTTGATTACCAAACCACAACCTTTTGGACCCCACACCTTTGGACATCTGACTTCCCGGCATCCGGCCTTGTCTAATCGACAATCCGTTTTCTTCCCTTCCCCCCCCCCCCCAAAAAAAAAGAGAAAAACTTCACACCAATTCTTCAAATAAGAAGAAGGGAAGAGACACATAAAAGGGGACATTTCCAATACACCCCGAGTTGTTATACCATGGAAACCATGGACGCTCTACAAAAAAAAAAGAAACCTCCTCGGCTTTTCTCTATGATCCTCCAATATCTGACACCTTCAGACTCCGTACACCAGGGTAGCCGTCCTACCATTCCTGGAACCCTTCTCGTCCTGCCAGCTATTTTCACTAACCTCGCAATTACATTCTTCCAGTTTTTCTGACCTACCCAAGATCCCCCTTGTGGAATCTTGCCGCCCTCTGACACCTGCCATCTAGCCTGCTCTGATCGGTTTATGGAGTACTTGTACTCCGGGGCAGCATGCTCACGCACGGGCTCTAGCAGGTTTGGCATCCGCCTTCTAGGGACAAAGTCTGCTAGTTAAATTAGGTAATGGATGTTTTCATGGCATATAGAAAGTCCAAAATACCAGGTACAGCTTGTTGGTTTTGGTTTCTATTGCCCTTATGAAAATATACATTACCTTGGCCCACCTGGCCTCCCCTCTCGGTCGCCAAAGTAGACCCTGAGTGGCAGACAGAATGACACCCAATGCTGAGGCGGCTCCTTATATAGAGGCCCACGCGCATGCGCGGTGGAATGGGGGCTGCGAGCACGGCAGTGAAGCCAACTTCTTCTCTAGGGAAAAGAGCCTTCAAAGGAAGGGAATGCTAGTTAAATTAGGTAATGTATGTTTTCATAAGGGCAATAGAAACCAAAATCAAGCAGCTGTAACTGGTATTTTGGACTGTTTTCCTGTGTTAGTACTGAACGTGATTACCACTGTTTCTATGGAAAATACTTTACGGTTCTTTGGTATATCCACCGAATAATGATAGAAAAAATAATAGTAAACAAAGTTACAATTTTTTCCTAAGTAGAGCCGGCTTTACTAAAATTTACTGCTAAATTCCTTTCTTTAAGCTTAACGGTAATAATAATTGTTTTATTGTATTTCCAAGCGTTGCAACGAAGAAATAATCTACGTTGCAAAGTTAATTTGTGACAGTTGGTCCAGAGCAGCAGTAAGGCTTAACATTTACACCACAATTTATTCCATCTAGCGATAGAATATCGGTTTAGATCCCATTTTAGACAAGCAAATCCAGCGTTTTCCTCTTGTAATATTATCTGTTCGTTACAGTGGCTCTTCATCATTCAGCATTTATCAGCTGGAGGGGGGGGGGGGCCCCCCCAGAAGACTTGTATTTGATTGATTAAAGTGAACAAGTAAATGTAAACGCGGTCTCGTATCAGACGCTCGTGGTGAGGAAACCTTAACACCACCGAAGAAAAAACCTGAGGGCAGAATTCTTCCACACCAGAAGAAAATCGTCTATATGGCGATTACGAATTAAAAATGTAAATAATGTATATTTTTATCTTAGGCATTAAGCCGAAACACTTTTCCAGCTTAGTTGTGTTTTAGATGTTGACAACACACGATATTTTTTATTTGTAACAGGTGACGACTTTGTTTATTCATGAAAAATGTGCGACGTTCAAACCTAACCTAACCTGCGGTATAGCCTTTTGAAACTAGCTGGTATATTTAATTTTTTGATTTTTGCACTTAATGCACTTTGGTAAACTTAACTTCTTGCCATGAACCCTACCGGAGCTCAAACTCTTATGTTTGTTTATTTTTACGGACCCAGTGTATGAATTTTTATGTTTATTTTTTTAAGCATCTCCATCCACACTCCGACCGTAGCAAACCTCTAAAAACGAAAACAAACTAGCTTTCCTTCAATTAAATCATGCCTTGTATAGCAATCCGTTTCCCAAAGTCGAATATTTATTCTGAGCATTACA
>JAHWFP010193783.1:42827-66112 GCA_023313725.1 Lithobius niger
TCTGCTGGAAAAAACTGTTGAAAATTCAGTACAAAAAAGTAAAAGTACAGGAGCTATGAGGTGGAAGGACCTCTGAATATCGAAGAAGGGTAGGGGGACACTCTTTTCTCCCAACCAAGTGGGTCATCTTTAATTTTGTATTTGAATTTTGCACAAAATTCATCACACCCAAGAGCTCCGTTCCTACTTTTTTCGTTTCTGTACTGAATCTTCCACAATCGCAAACCCCCCCCCCCCCCTTCCTGTACAGCTTCATCCCACATATACGGCCCCAAGCTGAACTCTCCCGAGTCCCAGTCATAAAGTTTCCAAATATAAGTTGTCCGAGCGTTTGGTTTGGCACCAATACCAGGAAATATGAGGGAGCTAGCTTCATAGGCTCCTGTCAATACGTTCTACAATCCTAGCGGAGGGGCTACATAAACTCGGCTTACAGATAAAATACACCTACTACACACCAACCTTTTAGAATCTACTAAAAATCGCTAACTAAATAGCCCTACGGCCTATTTGACACACTAAAAGCAGGTCCAGCTTTAAAATACAAAGCAAGCAAAGCTACAACTAAAATGAGCTGTAGCAACGATCCATAACGATCGAAATGGCGTCGACTATCGGACAAAATTAGCGCGAATCTGAGGGTGACGCCCACAGACGTGAACGACGCGATTTCATTGGCTATTAGATTCATACCCGGTCGAAATAGCAACTGCGACTCGGTGGCGCTACGCCTACCCCCGGTTCAAGCAGTCACTTCCTTTTTATTATTAGCGGCTGCAATAATGTTTCACAAATATTCATGCGTTATAGCATTCAGGGAATAAGCTGGTATATTTAACCTTTTATTTAATTCAATTGGGCAACAGTTTAGCAAACACTAGGTCTCTGAACACTACTGAACTCGGCAACACTTTCCTTCGAATTTTACCGGACAAATTTTTCCAAAGTGTTTATCTTGTATTTTTTTTTCAGGGCTTCGACCATAGTAACGTACCTTCTATTAAAAATCACGTTTGTTTAAAGAATTGAGCAAAACATTTCGTCCCCCCCCCTTCCTTCAGTAGTTGAAATGCATAACATTGTAGTTTCATAAAAAAAATATGTAGGCCTATTTTCACGTTGTTATGAGTTTAACTCAATGCACTTCTCAAGCTAAGGCCTCTAAAAACACCCAAAGTCGGCAATTCCCTTTGCCATCCAAGCTCCTTCAGTTCCCATCCAATCAGATTCCAAAGCTACCCTGCCCGTCCGCGCTGCCATGCCTACTTCTGGTAGTGACAGCCTGGACGGCCAGAGTCAGACTCCCCTCCTCCAAGTCGATCCCTCTTCCCGCCACCCTCCTCCGTCGCTCTCCTACAGTTTCGCGCTTTCCCTCCTACCTGCAGACAGGCAGCAGGTATAAAACAGACCTGAGGGACTGCATCTGCAGCATTGGCTCAACTCCAAGTCAGACGTTACTACGGCGGTCGGAGCAGTGATGTCCCCAGTCCGTGTGTTGCCATGCCGGGCAAGGTAGTAGTTTAGAAAACTAGTTTTAGCTTTAATTTAATTTTAGGAACTTTATTTCTAAATTTTAATTTAAAGATTTAAACTTAACGTTTGACTTAGATTTCGTGATTATGGGTAGTTAAAACCATTGGCAATTTCTGGTGTCCACTCCCATAACTTAAGGGTTTAAGGTCCCCTTTCTAAAAACCGGCTTTTTTTCTGTTTGTCTCACAAAATGTGAACAAACCTTTTTGAGATCACCAAGGTCCTGTAGCATAATTACAGAAGCACAGACTTCGATGGTAGGGCCCTGATTATTGCTAGCTTGACTCAATGTGAATAGGTAGATTTGATCTTGTGCAAGATGCCTGGAAACATAATCTTAGACTAAGCTTAAAATTGTAAGATACTTTTTCTAACTTAGAGGTGTTTAGGTAACACCAAAGAACATTTTCTAATCGAAATTGTAAGTGTGAATTTTACTTTTAAATTCGTTGCCGATAATTTTTTATGTAAAAATTACTTGTGTGCTTTTATTTAAAGCTAATTTGTAGACTAGTTGCCCTGTAACGTGTTTCTTTCCCCTGTTTATTAAAACGTAGAGTTTTAAACTCAGTTGCTTCTAGAGAGATTTAATTTGCTAGTGTTTTAACTAAAAATAACTCTTTTTATTTAAAGCCTAAGGTTAGCAATTAAACCACCCACCTGGTGGCAGTGAACCAAAACGATTAGATAGTACTAAAACTTCAGATAGGACACAGACGCTCTGTTCCTAACCGTGCAGTAGTGACTGCCACGCTTGTTTAAACTCCGCAAAAGTAAAAACGGCCACCCGAAGTACTTCTAACTTTCCCGAGACCACACCAGATGTCGGTGCAGAAACAGTAGGCACCTCAAGGACCTGTAAGCACCGCTACAAAGGCTTTCCTTCAAAGGAAAGATTGGACAGTCATAGCAGATCTTGAAGATGCTTACCTTCTTGTGCCCCACCTTTTGGTACGACGCCTCTTCCGCTTCATTAACAACAGGAAAGTTAGACGAATTCCATACCTTGCTATTCGGTCTCAACACAGCTCCAAGAAAGAGTCTTCACACCCATTCTGAGACCATTTTTGGCACAACTTCACCAGCCTGAAGTCCAATCACACGCTTATCTAGACCATTCGCTTCTATAAAATCAAAAACCAATTCTGCTGGTTCAAAACCTACGGAACACCTTGGCTTCACCACCTAGGCTTCGGAATAAACTTTGAGAAGTCGAGATTAGCCCCCAATTCGAATCATTCTTTTTCTTGGGAGTTCTTTTCAACCTCTCATCCACAACATTGATGCCGTCCCTGGAACGCATCGAAGTTGTCCTACAACATTCCAGGAACTATCTGAACCAGTAGTCACACAAACTAAAAGAGTTTAAACTCTCTCACGGGGAAGCTGGATTCTATATTGCAAACCTGATACCTTACTAAGATGGACGAATCCACACACCCCATAGACAAACTTTTTCCAGTCGAAACACTTCTATGGTGGCCAGTAGGGATCGACTGGATACCATTTTGCCGGATCCGGGTCGGTTCCGGATAATTTGATGTCAGTGCCGGGTCGGTTCCGGATCTAGGTGCCGGATCCGGACCGGTACCGGATACCGGGTAATTCACACACAAAAACGAAATAAAGCCGTTTTATTTTTTCCCCCTTATAAGTTGCAGCTATGGTGTTAATTTTCGCTTTGTTTCACATTATTTTCTTACATTAAACACGTAGAAGTCTTACGCTATCATGAGTACCAGTATAGTATAATTGCATGTAGGCTACAGAACTGTTTTTGCAATTTTGCTAAATTTTGCAAATTTTTTTAAACTAACAAAGCACTCATTAGGTTAAACAGTCAGAAAACATTTTTCTAGTTGAAGGATTTCTCATTGATTAGCCTACTGCTTCATTTCGAAAAATAATTAGCAAAATTTTGAAATATTTGTGAAACCAGTATGTAGTCCACACTTATTTTAGATTAAAATTATTGAATTTTGGTTGCATTGAAACAAAATCAAAATCACAACAGGTCTTTTATTTACAGCTTTAAATTGCTTTCGTTCCGTTTTGTATTGCGCACAGTATAACAAAGACCGAAAGCAAAAAAAATTAAAAAGGAACGAAACCAACATAAAAAAAAGCTGTTATTTTTTTTTTCATTTTGTGAACAAAACTGTCTCGACTCTTGGAACATGGAAGTCATCTTTGGTTTACCATGCTATTATTCCTTGCTAGTTTTTGATGTCTCATTAAACAGTCTTACTTTTCGAATTTAACCCCTTGGCGTCCAAACCACGATTTATCGCCACTTCAAAACCGTTTCTAAAACTCCCGACGCACTCTCGATTCAAAGCGCCGTTTGCAAAGAAAAACCGCCATTGTATACAACGGAGGTGTAATTCCGACTGAATTAGGTACTTGGCACGCCTATTTTGGATTCATTTAATTTAATATCATCTTTTAATTACCTTAATTTACGTTTTTTGTTGGCCGTGTCGTCAAAATTGACGTGAAATTGCTTTTGTTTGCTAAAACTAGATCTTGGTTCAAGCTGTCGTAACTCAACAACGAAACAAACAGCCGCCATCTTGGTCGCGTTGGAAAGCTGGGATTCCCCGATTGACACGTGTATAGCACGTGATCACTATCGCGACGGGGGCCAGTCGCAAGTGACGTCACGCGAAGCGAGTCAAGGTCACAGCCATTGATGCTAGCACGTGCGCGTCTATTTACGGACAGCCAGCAGAGCGTGGGAGCGCGATGGCGGGGATTGGCGGCCGTAAACTATCACCGATAGCGAATATAAATTAGGAATAAAACAACTTTAAACTATTTCTACGGTATTAAAAGGTTTTAAAAAAAGGATTTCGGAAGCCGTAAACAACGCTGTAATGGAAGAATAACCAGAGGACCATCGGTTCAAGGTATCCCATGTAGCCTACTGTAACGGACGATGAATATTTTCGTAAGCGCCTTTATGTAGTCGAACTTCAACTTTTTTTTTTTAGTTATGAAAACCTAATACGATTATCCCAAGTATATTTTTGTGCACTAATTTACACTGTAATTATTACATCTGCAATTTTTTATAATCAGAAGAGGTGAAATGGAGAAAATGCTTAGGAAACTTAGCGCATGGCGACAAGAGATTACCTTCACAGGTGAAGAAGAGAAAAATGGTTCCATCTCATTTTTAGACGTGAAGCTCAGCAAGAGAGTTGATGGCACTGTCCTGTACGAGCCATTTGTGAAACCTACTAATACAGGGAGGTGGTTGCCCTACAACTCTGGACACCCCGCTGGCCAAATGCGCAACATAGCCTTGAACGAGTTTTGCCGAATAGTGCGACACTCTAGCTCCACTGAGATAGCACAATGACATCTTTTTGCATCGAAAGGGAAGTTTATCGATTTGGGTTTTCCACCAGGAATGTTAAGCACAATGATAAAAAAGGCTTTTAGGATTGTGAACTCTAAAAAGATGACGAAAAACGCAATCACATCACCGTAGATGAACCCAGACCTGAGAAACGTAACGAGAACAAGCGAGTAGGGCTCACCTATTTGAGAGGAGTGACTGAGAACATTCAGAAAGTGCTGCAAAAGAAGGGTTTTGAATCGTTTCTTAGGAACGGTAGGAATTTAAAGTCATTGCTAAACAAACCGAATCGACAGGAGGTGGTGAAAAACGTCCGGTCTCAAGAGAAAAAAAGAGATGGAAAGTGAATTGCGAACTGTCCACAATACACCTGAGGGAGTGTATCGAATCCCATGTGATGAGTGCGATAAAGTATATGTTGGGGAGACACGCAAGGGCGTAGTTGAAAGAGTAAAGCAACACATGGCGGATACCCGTAACAGAGTGGTTACCAGCAGCATCGCGACTCACAACATGGGCACTACTCACAAGATCGCATGGGACAAAACATCAACCCTCCTAGTGTCCAATTCCAAAAATGACAGACACTTGAGGGGGTTAGAGTCAATTGCTATCGAACATGAGTTATTGGCAGGGCAACCCATCATGAATCTCCATGGGCCATCCTTTCCTGCAATTAAATACCTTGTCAGCAGAAGATTTGGAGAACAACTTACCTCTAAATGGCATCCGCAGCTTAGAGAGGATCGTGGGCCTCCTAAATGCAGAGGACCACAGACGTGTCAAGTTTGAATCGTTCTTGATTGAATTTGATCCATCTGAAGAGTGCATACAATTATGTAGACTGTAGTTCGCACGTTTCTTGCTGCCTGACGAAGATAGGAGGACTGAAAATATTTATTTTCGGGTAATGCCTATAGAAAATTCGCAATACTTATGTGATGAGTATTGACATTTTTTAGTTCGAGCGTCATTTGTTTACTCCATACCTTTTTAAAGAGACTAGATCCTTTATTTGTACCCCCTTGGCCCATATTTTTAAATTGTCGTATTCTTCGGATTGTTTGCCTACAATTTGGTCAACCGCCAATGTAATTCCAATTTTCAAAAAGTGTGATGCTGTAGATCCACACAACTATCGGCCTATTGCCTTGACAGCAGTACCACGCAAAATCATGGAAACCATCATTCGGGACCATATGTCAGTTTATTCTGAAACTCACAAGCTGATTGGGAACGACCAATTTGGCTTTGTGAGTGGTCGCTCCACTACACATCAGCTTCTGGGGCATTAGATCGGTGGACCGACACTCTAAATGTTGGTGTGCCATCGGATGTAGTCCTTTTCGATTTTAACAAAGCTTTTGAGTCTGTTGTTCACCGAAAACTTCTCTTTAAGCTCAGATTTTATGGTTTTGATGGAGCACTCTTAAGATGGCTTGAGGCCTTTTTGCTTGGGCGTACCCAACGTGTGAAAATTGGAAACTCGTTTTCGGAACCAGTGCAGATTGTTAGTGGGGTTCCGCAAGGGTCGGTTTTGTGGCCATATCTATTCATTCTGTATTTAAATGACTTGCGTTGCAACTCAGGAAATTTGCTGATGACCAAAAGCTGCACTCTGCTATTGTAAACTCGACCTCAAAATATCAATTGCAACTCGAGATCAATTTTGTGGCTCGTTGGTCTGTGGATTGGCAGCTGCCTATTACGGATGATAAGTGCAAATCCTTTCATATAGGACATTCTAACAGCAACCACTCATATGTTTTGAACCAAACCACTCTTCCGAGTGTTTGTTCAGTTAAGGATCTCGGTGTTTGGTTTGATTCCTCCTTAGACTTCAGCATCCATTGTAATCACCTAGTGGCAAATGCTAATCGTTGTCTCGGAATTGTAAACCGGATTTTTAATTCTTGCTGCGTAGAAGCTAAAGTCCGTGCTTTTAAAATTTATGTTCTCCCGCTTTTAGAGTATGGTTCACATGTTTGGTCCCCTTACCTGTTGCGAGACATTGACCATTTGGAATCGGTGCAGCGTCGTTTTACAAAGCAGCTGCCTGGCCTTGCACAGCTGCCTTATCTGCGTTTGAAGCGTCTCAGGCTAGACTCCCATGAACTGCGCCGACTTAAAGGCTGACCTAATTTTGACGTTTAAAATTCTGCGCGGCTTTCTGGAAATAGATTTACCATTCTTTGACCTTAGCCACGTGGGCAGGACAAGGGGGTCATAGTTACAAATTACTTCTCCCCTCAGCCAGACCTAATTGCCGGAAGTACTTTTTTTCCGTAAGGGTGGTCCCAGTGTGGAATGCTTTATCTGAGCATCGTTGCGGCTGCTTCCGTCAACAGCTTCAGACAACATCTTGACGAGTTTAACTTTGCCAAATTTTTGAAAAGACCCAGTTATGTTGTCGCCTGCTAGTTGGGTGGTGATTGTTGGAATGGTGTGTTCCCAATAATGCCCGCTTGTTCATGATCATGTCTCTCCTGGTGACCATGGCTTTTTTATTATGATGAACTTTTTTATTTTTATTTTATCTTTATTATGATTGACAATTGGTTTAGGCCAGGCTTTAAACTGCGATGCTTTTATTTTATTTTATTTTATTTTATTTTATTTTATTTTTTAAACATTGACAATGGTACGGCTTTTCCCCTCACTCGTCCCTCACGTTTGGCGATGCCATCGGGGACCACTGTGTCCCTGGTAGGTCTAACCTTGGTGGTAAGGTATTCGTGACCCAACCCTATACCATCAACCCTTCCTTTACAGCTGGGCAATCGACTTCGTTTTAAACTTTTAAATGGATGGCAGTTACTGACTACTTCGGATGGCAGTTACTTACTAACTTCAGATGGCAGTTATTGACCACCAGGTCCTTGCCATTCCGGTTGCGTTTGCAACAAACTTACTATTATTATAACAGCTGCAAAACCTAGACGGTAATTGACGTAAAATTTTCCACTAGACGGGTACAGAGAAGAGTTCCACGGCATGAGTGGCCGTCACTATACAACAGCACACGTGACCACGGTAACGATTTTTCTGCAGGTGTAACATGTTTTTACAAAACTGGCCATGTTACGCGACTTCGTTTAATAAATTTTGCATCGCAGATACAGCAAGAAGAAATATGAGCTGATTTACCTCGTTTTTTGGGCAGTGCAAGTATTTTATTGGCATTTCAATTTCATTTCTAGGTGCACTTGACACAATGTTTTCGCATGATGTCGACACACTTGGTGGGATATCGGCTGGCTCCTGTGGGTGGCCTGCTAACCAAAAATTCAGCACTAAATCCAACGTATCCGTGTTTGTCACCAAATCAGATCGTTTCTTGGCGTCTTGAAATTTTTGCATTATTTTGTTAACGCGATCATTATCACTGCCACATTCTATGTTGAATCGTGGTGCTCTTTTTTTTATCCATTTCATGAACAAAGCGGACACTAACCTCTCCGCACTACATAACGGCCATAAACGCTCACTGAAGAAACAGTAATGACGCAATACCTACGACTTCACGCCCTGCCTGCAGTTGAGTAGACTCGTCCAATATGTCGCGAAGTTCGAACCTATAAACTATCTCGTTGGGAGGGAGATGTAGTTATTATACTTGTTCCTAAGTATTTCTTCAGTGCGCATTCAGGGTAGTTTTTTTTAAACATTTTATATGTAATATTAAAATATAATTGTAATATATTTTAATATTTAAAAAATGTTTATTGTTTTCAATAATCTAAAATAGATGTGACTGGTAGCCTACAGCTTCAATTCTCCTTGCACCTCTCAGCTAAGAAATGAGTCTGTCCCATTTGTGACGCCAATTCTTGGAAAAAGAAACACCGTCTAAACTGATGTATTAGGGCGGTAATTTTTTGATGATGTTTGAGAAATGAGCGATCGAGGTTACAAACTATGAAGAAAATCAGTACACAAAAAATATTAGTTTTTTAGTTTCATTTGGTTTTTAGAATGTTTATGACTTTTTCACTCCATTCATAAACGCAAGTCTGGTTCACTGATGGCTACCAAGCAGGTGCTGTTTGTGTGCTATATCTGTCTGCTACACGGCAGCCAATGAATGATTGAGGGAGGAGCTAAAGAAATGGTTGGTGACACCAGCCCATGGGTCCCAAATACCAGGCCTTTAAAGGGTGGGCGTCAATAACAGCATATCATGATTTTTGACCTTCAAGCATATCACGGGGCTGGATGTTAGCATTTACTGGGCGTTTAATATGGGATTTTTGGTAATCAAACTAGTTAAGAAACGTGTGAAAATAAACCTTAATGCAGGTATTGTACAGTTGGTGGCAGTACCTTGGCGTCCCTAGCCAACAGTAACTATATTCTTAGCCCCCTAGGCAGTTAAAGGTAGGCTCCTTAACAAATTGATGAGAATTTGGAATTACTAGGCGTGACCATAGTATTGTGACTAAACCGTGCTAGCCTTTGAAGCCCATGCTTCTCGAAGATGTTGATGGCAAGCTCGACGAGGGTATCGAGCCATTCGGAATGGTCATTGTTGACATCTGCGACGACGTGGAGGACGAACCTGGTCCTTCACCTCAAAAGGGTAAGCAAAATTCATAACTGGTATTATATTTTTCTTATTGGCTTGGAGTTTTCACTAATTATTGCTGTAAATCATAAATGTAGCTTATTGCTAAAATACATGTGCATAAACGTGTACACTGCTAATTACTTATCAACACGTCATACTTGACATAATATTGTTAAAAAAAATCAGTATTTTCATGAACCTATTTATATTTGTCACTGCCAAAAGTTCATAGCACAGGGAGCTGTACTACAAGTTTCTTTTCTTTCTATATTTTATGTTGCAGATATACCAGATATCCCTAATCCCACTCCTAACAGAGATTAGATGTCCCACATTATATTCATTCTGCGGAGGAGTTTGAAGTGCCCTTTTTACTCTGGGGAGGAGCTATCATAAGTGCCTTTTTATTATCTCCCAACATCTGAAGTGCCCTAATGGACTGTGAATCCATGAACTGTGAGTTATGATGGACTGTGTGAACCTAGTGGCATGAGTTCTTAAAACTTGGTTTTATTTCTCGACTCTGGCCTTTTAAATTTCTTTCAAAACAAACGGCGGATTACATTTTCGAAAAAAATTCGAAAACTTAAAATTAATCTGGCTAAATTTTCTTATTCTCCAAAATTTGTGTTACTGGTGAGGAGTAAAGTACTCCTAAAAACTAGTGGGTGTTCTTCTGGAACTTTTCAAATTTAAAAGTATTAAATTTTTCTCTTTCAGCTATTTAATTCAAAATTTCAGTGTTCTGGCTTTAAACCTTCAAAATGTGTATCAATGGTGATGATGCTGAGCTTTTTAAAAAAAATACAAGAACTGTGATAAATGGTGCTATTGCTGCGACCAAAGATCAAACCAAGGAACTGTTATAACCAAGCGCAATAAGAAGATGTACTGTGAGCTCTTCGACTATTTCAACTCTAAAATGGTGTATTCTTCTTAAAATTTAAATTTAATAGGTTTTTAGTTGTGATGATGAACTACGATAACCACTTTTGTGATGTGGTAACAATGACGATGAGGCCATTTTTAAAAAATAATGTTTATGTGGCTGTGTGTAGGTCAACAACAACAAAATATATGCTGATGTGTGATTGAGAATTATTTTTTAATGATGATGCGGCAATGCTGCCTGATTTGTATGCCTATTTTATAAAAAGAAAATATATTTCCATATAACTTATTTTAAATACCCCAAGGAATGAGTATTTTACTTACTGTACGCATAGTGTGACTTTATTTCACTCATAAGTTCTAAAATTTACTTGGTATCAATATAAACACTGTTGTCTTGCATCGGCCTGGTCAAGAGCTTTCCTAAAACTGTCTATAACTGTTAAACGGCAAACGTGAGCAAGCACATGATTTTGCTTGCTCTCGATCGTCTGCTATCACAGCGTATGGGTTTTTCCTGTCTCAACGCTTCCAGCAATATCTTTGCGTCGCCATCTTGGGTCAATTGCATACGTTATACTACCATTTATGTATCTAAATAGTAGACGAGACGTATAAGACGCCATTGATAAATTCCATATTTCTGTCCGGCCCGCAGTATGCTTTCTGCAATTTCGGCGAAATCTGTTTAATCATCACCCAATTTTTTAATAATACATAATGGTCGACCTAACAATGGTACGACTTTGCAGTTTTATTATAAAAATTCTGTTCACGCTTTATTGCATTCCAATATATCTGAAATGCTGATTGAAGTTTCATTCAAATCATATTAAACCATCCTCATCGTCGTGAATAATTTTCGATTGTTCATGTACAAGTGCCACTAACTAAATGGAATTTGGTTACATGATGTAAATAATATGAACTAATTAATGTCGAGGAATGTGGTGAAGCATTAATGGCAATGCAAATTATCTTTAGCCAATCGCACCACTGATCTATACAGTGCGATGCAACTTTACACGAAATTGTTTTTACGGTTGTGTTTACTCTGTTCTGCACGACCTCCAACTGATGAAATGTTCGGGGTGAAATTACTCCGTTTTACCTGGAGTAAATTTACTAATCTAGATTAATGTTACTACAGAACTCGGGACCTCTGGCACTCCTTAGCATGTGGGGACTGTGGGGCGTAGCTGAAAATGGCAACCTAGCTACGTACCTCGTGGCCTGAACCTACGGGAGGATCCCGTAGATTCCCCACATTTGAAGGACACGAGCGTGTAATGCCTGGGGACGCGCCGCTGTTTGGGTCAATCCCCGTGGGGCATTGGCCCGACGCAAGTACGGCCCCAGCGTGCGCTACACGTATTGACAAAAAACAAGAGGATGAATGAAAAAAAGTTCCGTGGATCGGTCTGCAATCATAGTACTAGCGTGTGGCAACGATTGGTGTGGGGAAGCAAGAAAGAGTTGACCCAACGCATTTTTTGTTGGGGGATGACTGTATTTTTCTCTTCTTCGAGTTTTATTGCTTCGGCTTATGTAAACATTTGGGAATAAATGCGGGGAGCATTGTGACACTGTGGCGGGTTACAAAGTCGTGCCTGAGTCATTTATGACACACAGTTAATTTTTGGTTCGGGATGTCTCACGGTGGGGAAACAAAGGTAAAGGAAACAGCACTTACAGTTCGTCGGTACGCTTCGTCCAACCCTGGAGACGGAGAAAAATACATGGTATAAACTTCGTTGGGATAAACAGAGAAAGTCGCTCCGTGATGTACAGATTCCATTACAAATGGATTAGGAGAAAAAATGGATACACTCCGCTCGAATATGAGCGGTTACCAACCGGTAAACAAGATGGGGAAGAGAGAACAGAAAACAAACAACAATTAGTAAGCCAGACCATGACAATGGTCATACTCAAAAGTACAAACACTCACCAACACATAACCATAACAATGGATACTCAAGTTACATTATACAGCAAAGGCATTCAGTACTTAAAACAAGATGTTGGGACAGTGAAGTAGTGCCAAAGGCAACAGCCCCAGGCACTCAGGAACGAAACCGTCTCACAGTGACAACCAAATTGTGCGAAAAATATAGAAAATTTCTGAGCAATCTTTTCAGCTCTCTTATCAGGTAATTCTGTCAATTACAAATCTACTAAAAATCATCAATACGAGTGAGTATCTAAATATTTCCTCGTTCACTCCTATATAAAGGCCATATAAAATCAGTTGTCCATGCTTACCCTGGCCTTTGGATAAGTTTATACGTACTTACATAGCTTATATGGCTTATTCGGCCTATCATACTATTGACAAACAGTACAAGTTTTTACGTAATTTTCAACATCTTTTTCCATCGTCAGTCAAAACCAACGTAAACATATCGAATCTAACGTGCGTTGTTTTGCACTGTGGCCAGCTGACGGTTAGGAATGGTAATCTCTAATGCAATGTGTGACTAACGATTTCGGTATACACATTTGTGCTGTTTTCCATTCGTCCCTGCCTAGGTTCGGTAGTAACCAACTTCTATGCAATATCCCATCATAATCCTTAAAAGAAACATTTATACTATTTGAAGTAATATCAAATCTACAGAGCACTGACCTTTATCCAATATCTCTCCACTGTAAGCATTGGTGCAATGCTGTGCTGCTAGATGCTCTCGTCTGCGATGGGTCCTGTCGAGCATACAGACAGGAACATCAAATCTCAAAAGAGCGTCTGGTGCTGCAAGCGATTTGCCTGGTTTATGTCTCACAATAAAATCAAATTCTTGTAATTGAAGCAGAATTCTTTCCATTTTCGATGATAAACTAGTTTTGTAATATAAATAACATTGTGAGATGATCTGTGGTCAGATAAAATATTTTTCAGAATAAATTAGTGCGGAATGTTTCCACAGAGTGTATAATCGCTAGAATTTCGTTCGCAGTTGTCATTTCCTTCTGTGGTCTTAGTGTTCTAGATGTATACACACAAAGGCCTGCAAGTGTTCCTACTTTTCCTACTGTTTTCTTCCAATCCCTACTTTTCCTACTTTTAAAAAAAAAGTTCCTACTTTTCCTACTTTTTTCTGAATTTTCCTACTTTTTCTCCAGACAATAATATGCCTAGAGAGAAAGGTGGTTCACAAGCCATTAGGCGCCTGACAATGCTAATGCCTCAGATAATCAAAGCAGACGAAGTGGCTACAGTTAGCGATGAATGGAAACTATACCAGCTGGAGGAATCTATTGCTGCTTCTTGGTACATTAAAGAAATCTCAGAAGATAAGAAATCCACTGTTTACCATAGATTCAAGACACATGCTAGTGTGTCGCCCGCCAAGATGATAAACGATAACACCTATCCAGATAAATGTAGCGCAGACGCTACTACGGCTGAGCTGCTTGTAGCGCTCCCGACATCATTGGTTGCCGAGTACTTCTTAGCATCAAGTTTTGTGGTTATTACGACCTTTTACGACAATAAACACAGCATGGGCTACAGTACTGGCTTGGGGGATGGAGCGTCGGTGTCCTATTCTAGGCCTAACCTTAATGCTACCGGTAATTTCACTGCCACCAACGGTGGATTAATTTAACTGTTTAAACGAAGTATAAAAGCTAAAAGGGCTACATAATAGTTTACACTTAAAAACAATTAATCTACTAGGGAACGAACCTGAGGTTTAAAAACTCTTGGTTTTTATTTTAAAACATCAGAAAATGAAAAATAAACACTTTTACATTAAAGTTTACTAGTTTTGGCTTTTAACAAGTTTGAAAAGCACTTTTGCTTGAATTCACACTTTTGAAAATTAACTTTAAACAAGATCAACGAAGTTGATTCTTAAACACGCTTAATTTCGATTAGAAAAAGTATTTTTTTCTTGGGTTCCAATCCAGGAATACCCAGCAAGCTGAACCGCGTCCGCTAAGTTACAACTATATTTGACAACTGTAGTTTTCAAGTCGTCCCACAGTTATTTTTCCACGCGAGGATCAAACCGTCCCTTTGTTTACATTTAAGAAATGAACAAAGAATGAAACTGGCTTTTTAGGAAGAGATGCCTACTCTAACATTATGGTGGTAAAGACCAGCAATGCCAATAAGGCTTACCAACCATGACTCCAAGTTAGAGGTTAATTTAATTTTTGACTATAAATTTAGAATTGGGGGGTCCTAAAGATAAACTTCTAAAGTTAAACTAGTTACTTACAACCACTACCATTTTGCCCGGCATAGCAGCCACGGACGTCACATCTCCACTCCTGACCGGCGTGACCCTTCTAGCTTGAGAGATCTGTGAGCTGTGCTGACTGAGCTGTAGAGGGAGGGAAACTGGGGATTTCTTTGTTGCCAAAACATCTTAACCTGATAATTTTAGCATTACATTCCTCGAATGTGATGTTCCCCTGGAGGTTTCTTCCGGTGCGCAGCCGCCTGCTGCATGACCCTACTGCGCATGGGCGAGGCAGTACTCCCTTATAAAAGCGACAGTACACACGCTATCGGCATTCATTTTCCTCCAGAGGTGTCTCCACGCCACCTCGCGCCGGAGTTCCCCTGTCTTTCGCACGGAAACTTGGATTCTACCCGATGATGGCTGCCGCATCCGAAGCTCCCACTTCGCTCGCCGCTCCCTCTCATGCTCTCTCTCGTCCGCAAACTACCTCGGCAATCGCTGGATCTCCGCCCTCGACCTCGCCGCCGTCGGCCCGATCCCTGCTGCCTCCTTCTTGGATGCAACCGCCAACGCCTTCTCAGACTCTCCCTTGCAACCCGGTCAACGCACCGCGCCGGCCGAACCCTTGGACCTTTCGGCTCTACAAGAGGACTTTCAACGGGCTAAAGTCGTCTACCGTGAAGCCAAAAGATCCCCTCAACAGGCCGTTCCAGCGTCTCGCTCGCCGGCCTGCTACTCTCCCTTGGACTTATCATCCAACTCTTCCCGGAAAGGTCGAAGCGTCTCCCGCAGCATAGTCCGGAATATCGTCCAGAAAACGGTCCGTAAGATGCAAGACAATCCCATGCTGCCTCCATCCTGCACGTCTTCGGCCCGACTCGCCCGCACGCAAGCCTGGATATTTTCGGCCTCCAGCCGTGACTCCTGCAAACGAGGATCGACGTCTCCCTCTGGCGCTCAGAAGAAACGCAAACCGTCTCTCTCTCGTCCGCAAGATTCTCCTCCTGCTGCCCCCTCGGCTACCACTGATGGTCTGCCGCCCGCCATCCCACTCTCTTGCGGCAAGCGGATCCACTTCCCGGACGACGCCACCGACGATCAGACATTCCCGCTGGCTTCGCTCCTAAAGACGGTCAAGAAACCATCCCCGATTGCTTCCTCTTCAAGCCTGCACAGTCGGCTGACGCTCCCGTGATCAACCGTGGGCTGAAAACTGGTTTCAGCTTTGCCCTGAGAGACAAAGACGCCAAACCCCGCAACCTTCTAGGGAAATCCAACACGCTGCTAACCTGCCTCCTCCGCAATGAAGGCTCCTTGCTCGGCAAAGGCGACCCACTCGTCCTCGACAAGAAACCGCCACCACCTCGACCGGGCCGTGAAAACAGCTTCTTTCGTCCACTAGGCGATGGCGCTACGAACCCGAACAACTTCGCCATCTATCCAGAATACGAATTCCTAAGCAGTGAAGTGAAGATGGATTTCGGCACTGTTCTATCGATCCCCAAGAAAGCGGACGTCCCAACTTTCATCCTCTATGAAAATGACAAGTGCTTTCGGCTGAGTCTTCGTGCCGACGTTCTCAACACTGCGGTGAACGCCCTATGCGAGAAATTATCTCCGGACGCAAGTCCCGAAGAACTACGTAATCTTTCGTCCCTAATCATGCAACTCTTTCAGAAGGCAAGCTTCGCCACGTATCATTCCATCAATTAGGCCACCAGAGCCCTTCTCAACAACACTCTACTCCTCCGGGATATTGCTCTTTCGTCCGCCAACAACTTGAATGTCTCCACGATGCACCGACTCCGCAACCAGCCCATCCACGAGTCTGACACGCTCTTCCGTGGTCTCATCCCAACTCTTGCTCCTCATCTAGACATCTCTAGGAAACCCAAACTGCAAAAGCAAGTTTCTTCTATCTCTCGTCCTGGGTTCAGGAATAAGCAGTTCAACCCCCGTCCTCCGCAGGACAATTGGAACAAGCCACCG
This sequence comes from Lithobius niger, assembly GCA_023313725.1. Taxonomy (NCBI): domain Eukaryota; kingdom Metazoa; phylum Arthropoda; class Chilopoda; order Lithobiomorpha; family Lithobiidae; genus Lithobius; species Lithobius niger. The sequence continues at coordinate 59,365 of JAHWFP010193783.1, forward strand.
GCTTCCCCTCAGCCTCTCCGTCTTAACGACTCTCGTCCGAGAAACTCGCAGCCCTTTCGGACGGTCCAGCCTCGCTCTCGTTCCGGCCCACGCAACCAAAAACGTGCCGCCACTCCAGACCGACGAAACCGCCACTCGTCACCAGGGGGCAGAAGCGTCTTTCGCAAGAACCAACAATGACGCCTCCCTCCCATCCTGCCTTCCAGTCGGTGCAAGACTACACCGATTCCTCCCGGCTTGGCGACATCTTACTTCAAACCCAGAAGTCCTTTTCATCATCGAACACGGCTTTCGTCCGGAATTCCTGTCGAAACCACCCTTCTCCCAACACCGCCTTGGGAATTTTCCCAACCTATAACACCATCACTTTCATTCGAAGTCTCGGAACTCCTGCGGAAAGATGCAATAAGAGAATGCCGCAAACCAGGCCCGGGTTTCTACAGCTCCATTTTCACCCGACCAAAGAAGTCAGGAGGCTCCCGCTTGATATTCAACATGAAACCTCTCAACAAATACATCCAAAACGATCATTTCAAAATGGAAACTCTCGAATCAATCCGTCTTTCGTTCAAACAAAACGACTGGACAGTCTCAATCGACCTGGAAGATGCTTACCTCCATGTCCCACTCCACCCGGCTACCACCCACCTCTTTCGTTTCATCTACAACCAAAAGGTCTACGAATTCCGCTGTCTTCCCTTCGGCCTAAATGCAGCCCCCAGAATTTTCACGACGGTTCTCAAACCTATATTGGCAAACCTACACCAAAACGGAATTCAAGCCAATGCTTATCTGGACGACTGGGCCCTCAACAATCCGGACCCTCTCACACTGGAACGAAACAAGGACAACACCATCTCCCTGTTAACCCAACTGGGCTTCGGGGTAAACTACACAAAATCTCACCTAATACCAGCACCTTCTAGGAGCCTCTTTCGACCTCTGCACAGCAAGAATCCCCCCCTTCCCGGAACGGATAGAAGACCTCCTCCACGCCCGTCACTTTCGGTCGAAAACAAGTTTTTCTCCACGAGAATTAAACTCTCATCGGGAAAATGGACGCAATGGCGAACCTCGTCCCCTACGGCCGATGGATGGTAAGACCGCTTCACCACCACTGCATCGACAACCAGACAATCAATCAGGACTCCCCGGACATACAAATCCCCTTCAGTCCCAGCTTTCCTCTGGACTCCCTCCTTTTGTGGTCAGACATCACCAACCTCACAAGGACACAGCCACTTCACGAGCCATGCCCCGAGCTGCACATTTTTACGGATGCCTCGAAGACTGGCTGGGGTGCCCATCTTGGCACACAAGAAGCCTCAGGCCTTTGGCCTCCAAACTGCACAGATCACATCAACTACCTCGAACTTCGAGCAATTCTACTCACCCTTCAACATTTCCTTCCGTAAATCAAAAACAAGACAATTCAAGTTCAGTCCGACAACACGACTGCCCTAGCCTACATAAGGAAAGAAGGTGGAACGAAATCCAGATCTCTCCACAGCCTAACGTCAGAAATTTTCAACCTCTGCATACCGCACAACATCACATTCCTTCCCCTCCACATCCCAGGCAACAAGAATGTAATTGCCGACTCTCTGTCACGCCAGAAGCCGCCGACAGGCAAATGGTGCCTCAAGAAATACATTTGCGAATCTCTCTTCACCACCTGGGGCACCCCGATGATAGACCTGTTCGCCACGAAGCACAATGCCAGACTTCCCCTCTACATAAGCCCAATCCCGGACGACACAGCAATGGCAGTAGACCCCCTGACGTTCCCATGGCACAACCTTTTCGCCTACCGCTTTCCTCCCTTCAAGCTCCTTCCACAAGTTCTCCTAAAAATCCAAGAAAGCCAAAGCTTGTTCCTACTCATAGCCCCCCTATGGCCATCGGCAGCGTGGTTCCCGCTCCTTCTAGAACTTCTAGTCGACACTCCAAGAAGTCTGCCTCATCAACCAGGTCTTCTGTTCCAACAGAAAGGAACAAAGCTACACCCGAACGTACCAAACCTCAACCTACACGGGTGGCTACTATCATCAAACTCCTCAAAAAGGCTGGAATTAATCGAGAACGCATAGCCGAACGCATTGCCTCAAAGGCAACCAGGGATTCCACTAACCGGATGTACGACAGCCACTGGTCCAAATGGATTCTTTGGTGTATCACAAAACAAGCTAATCCTATCAACCCACCTCTTCCCACCCTTCTAAACTTTTTCAGAGACCTGTTCAACGTCGACAAACTCAAAGGCTCTACAATCCTCGTATATCACTCGGCTCTAAACACCGTCTTCAAGGCTGCCAACAACACTAACTTACTTGACGACTACCGAATCTCAGCCCTTTTACGCTCATACGAAAATGAAAGACCCACTACCAGAAGGTCAGTAACAGACTGGGACCTTTCACTCGTCCTCCAGTCCCTAACGTCCGAACCATATGAGCCCCTACAGGACACTTCCCTTCATCTCATGACCCGCAAGACAGTGTTCCTCGTCAGCTTAGCAGCCAGCCTTCGGTGCTCTGAAATTCAAGCCCTCTCAGCGGACCCAGCATACTGCATCTTCGGACCCAATTTTTCCTCCGTCACTCTCTATCCTAGATCAACATTCAGAACAAAAACACAAAAACCTTCGGAACCACCGAAACCATTCTCTTTCCCGGCTCTATCCACCCTAGTTGGAAACGAACCTGAACCCCTTCTATGTCCTGTCAGAGCTCTACGCTTCTGCCTAGCCCTGACACCGTATGAAGACATCCGCCGTGAAAGAAACCAACTTTTCCTTCCTATTGACCCCCAATCTGGCGAAACATCAACAGCCATGGTATCGAAATGGATTAAGAAGACGATCTAAGCAGCTTATGACAAAACTTAGAATGAGAGCATGAGAGTGACGGCCCACGAAGTGAGAGCGGTCTCCACATCATGGGCCCACCACAACGCTATTCCAATAGAAGAAATCCTGGCAGCAGCGTCTTGGCGACATCAATCGACCTTCACCTCCCACTACCTGAGGGACAAGTCAAGAGAAGAATCAGGACTACACCGGCTGGGACCAATCGTCGTAGCCAGAACCGTGGTCAACCCCCCATTAAGCACTCAGAACATAGAAGCAAGCCATCCATGAAGGAAGCAAGCCACCCAGATGGACGCAAGCCATCTCAAGACTCTCAAACGGCCCTTTTCAGAGCCACCAAATCCCACGAAAGAGACCAAGTTCCTGCCATTTCACCTGTTCTGAATAAAATGCAAATTTTCTTTTTTCTCTTCCAGACAAAAGATTTTTGGGGGAACGCCTGCTTGCACCCCGGGGCGCTCGTTAAGGCGGTGCCCGCCACCGAACTTGACGAGGTCTGCTGGTAATACTAAAATTATCAGGTTAAGATGTTTTGGCAGCAAAGAAAGAACATTTTGCTGGCCCCCAGCCAGGCCGGCTAAAAATGGTTTCTTTGTGCCTAAAACATACTTAACCTACTCCCGCCCTGCCTCCCCTCTCGAGTCACCGCCTGACACATTGAGAGAAAAATGAATGCCGATAGTGTGCGCGCTGTCGCTTTTATAAGGGAGTACTGCCTCGCCCATGCGCAGTAGGGTCATGCAAGCAGGCGGCTGCGCACCGGAAGAAACCTCCAGGGGAACATCACATTCGAGGAACGTAATGCTAAAATTATCAGGTTAAGTATGTTTTAGGCACAAAGAAACCATTTTTAGCCGGCCTGGTTGGGGGCCGGCAAAATGTTCTTTTTATGCTGGAGCAGCGGATTTTCTCTACCACAGCGCGGACGGGTAGGAGAGCTACGGGGGTCTGCTTGGTGGAGGGCCACGAGAACAATGGGAAAATCGGTAGGGCACCGGGTTTTAATGCAGAGCCATTTGAAAGAGTAGGGAATGACTAAAGACGGGCCCAATTGAGTTTTCAACTCTTCAACTTTGGGAAAGGGCTTTACATTGTGAAATTGACTATTGATTGGATATTTACAAATGCACATCGTGAATAGGCTGTGGTTAAAGCTCAGTACTTTGGTTTGGGTAATGAAATAAATTATTATTATTAAATTAAATAAGCTTTAACGAAGACTGCAGTGTTATACACCACAACTAGGCTGGGGAATTAAGGATTCGGATTTTTTAAGCACAGTTTGACTTTGGATTGCTTTGGGAACAGATCTTTATAATGTTTCTTTTGGTTTTAATAGTAGGATAAGCTAGGGCACACATTCGGATAGTCACAGTCGGGTTTTTGTAGAAATTGAAGACAAAAATTTATATACAAAAGTTCGTGTCCGGTGAATGCCGATGTCGAATTAGTTCAGACTAATGGTAGCGTTCTGGGGGCAAAAGATTATTAAAAAAGTATAAAAAGGATAAGTAAACTAGCTTAGTGAATGCTATAACGCATTTAAGTTAATTTGGATTTATAACTTTAAAGTTAAAAGACAGGTAACGATCGTGGTGGAAATTATTCATAAAAGTTGCTGCAGTTCAACATAATAAAAAATATCACACTGTAAAAGTTGTCTGTATCCACATGTATGTGAGGTTAAGTACCATAAATGGAAACCCCTCCTAAACTACAACTAAGCTAGTGTCTTTGGGCTTTTTCCCCTATAATAAAAGCAATAAAAATGAAAATACAAGATACAAGTTTCAAATAATGGTGGCCATGATGAAGGAGCGCTGCGGTAGTTTTGGAGTTGTTTTCAAATGACGATTGTGAAAGTTCAGGCTAGAATTCTTGAGGTTCGGCTTCCCGAAGACTTAGATAATAGTGTTGCGCTATTAAATGGTTGCAAGATAGGCCATTTCTGTCTATTATTAAATATTCGGCGAAAGGTATAAGACCGAGGTCTTTTTGGCGTTTGAAGCGCTTAAGAAAAAAAAATTGTTCCTACTATCCTAAAATACTTACCTGTATTTTATATGCTTTACAAGTTTTGGAAATGCCTTTCGTCCCAACCTTTAATTTAAACGCACTCCGGGCCCTTGCAATGGCGCTCCCTGGGGCGCATGACCACCGTCAGGCGGCGCCCCTTTACCGCTACTCGTCACAGTTTGTTTGGGATGCGACGAGTAACGTCGCATCGTTTTTCGCTCAGCCGAATAGGCCTAAAAATGGCGGATTGTAATCGTTGTCCCTGCTTCGGGAAAGATGGCAGGCTATTCGAAAGAAGACTAGACCTGAAGGATTGCCGTATTTTCGGATATTGTGTAGAGTGTTGGAAGATATAGAGTGCCAGTTGCCAAGAACTGGTGATTCTGGGATCGGCAGAATGGGACAAAGGAAGTTGGGCGCGAACGGCGCCCATTGGCGATGTTTATCGTCAAACGTAACCACGTTCGTCTATGTTTTAACGTCGCCGTGTGTCATTATTTTTAATAGTTTGCACGTTTGCTTGCCATTTTACGTGCTTTGTGAATTGTGGTGATGATAATTGCGGCGACGAGTCGTTGTGTGTAGTGTTTACACAGGCAAATTGAGTCTGGGACTGCATGGGACCCGGCGGTGTCCGCGTCCGGCAGTGTCCGTCGGTGTCCACGTCCGGCAGTGTCCGGTGGATCAAAGGTTTCACGCATGCAAACGCAGGCAGTCCGGGTTGCGAGGCCACGCTGCTGAATGGAATTACAGGTAACGAAAAGTACAGGTAATGTGACTGACGCTGCGTTTCCTAACCTAAGGAAACGACGGGTCGGATTTGGTAACACAGACACGGCCACGACCGTTGTAGCTAGCCCGGGTCACACCCTAGGGCGGTTAGTCGGTCCTCTGGCGTAGATCTGTTGGTGCTGAACTCCTACCGCTACTCCCGTGGTCGGGGGGGGGGGGGATAGCAGTCCTCACCAGTTCCAGTCCCAGTCCCAGGGTCCACGACTCTTGCGGACATGGGCGGATTACATGTCACTGGGACAGTCGGCAGACTCGACACCGAGTCGACCGTCTGCCGAACTACCACCAGTCCGGACTGCAGCTGTCCGGTCCGGGCTATCAGTCCGGGACTGCAGCTGTACGGTTCGGACAGTCGGGACTGCGACTGTCCGGTCCGGGACACGGGCTGTCATTGGCAGGGGCTGCGGACAGCCAGTGGCATGCGAAGTTTTCGCAGGTCTACTTGACCGTGTGATGATAATGGTTATTTGAAAATCATTGTACTGAATGCGGTACGGTATATTTCGGCAAGAATTAGAGAAAAATTGAAACGGAAATTTTTTGATTATAGGGACAACTGCAATTTTGCAGGTTGTACCAGTTGCCCAAAATATTTTAACAAGAATTGATAGAAAAAGTGAAATTAAAAATTTCTGATTATAGGTACTCCTACAATTTTGAAAGTTGCCCAAAATATTTTAACAAGAATTTATAGAAAAAGAGAAATGGTAAAGTTCTTGATTATAGGCACACCTACAATTCTGAATGTTGCAGGTTGTGCCAGTTGCCCAAAATATTTTAACAAGAATTTATAGAAACAGAGAAATGGTACAATTCTTGATTATAGGAACAACTGCAATTTTGAAAGTTGCAGGTTGTGCCAGTTGCCAAAATATTTTAGCAAGAATTTATATGAAAAGGGAAATAATAAAATTCTTAATTATAGGCACACCTACAATTTTGAATGTTGCAGGTTGTGCCAGTTGCCCAAAATATTTTAACATGATTTTATAGAAAAAGTGGAATGAAAAAATTCTTGATTTTAGGTACAACTACAATTTGAATGGTGCTGGTTGTGCCAGTTGCCCGATA
>JAHWFP010193785.1:0-18882 GCA_023313725.1 Lithobius niger
ACGGTTATCTAAATAAAGGATACACTGTTTACTTTGACAGATTTTATTCCTCAGTCAAGCTATTTAGAAGACTAAGCATCTTGCTTCAAACCAAATCAGTTGGAACTGTGCAAGTAAACACAAAGTGTGGTATTGCTGAGAAGCTGGAAAAGGGTGGTGTCATGGAAAGATGGAAAGGTGACCTTTTGATGGTGAAATGGAAAGGTACCAGAGATGTACACATGTTATCCACTAAACATGTGAAACAGACGGTTACCACTACATCCAAAAGTGGATAAGAACGAATGAAACCGCTTGCGTAGTTGAATGGAAACCAAAATAAGGCTGGTATAGATCGCCAGGACTGGCTTAATGCTGACCATCCCTTTAGAAGAACAACATTGAAGCGGTAGAATTTGTTCACATTATACAAACTGCATACATAAATGCCTTTATCCTTCTCAACAAAAGCAGAGGCACGAGAAAAGAGAAGCTGACACTTACCGAGTTTCTAAAGGCAGCAAGAACAAGCAATCTTACAGGCAAAGCATGACATATTCTTGGTAGATATTTTGTTTAAAGAATACCAATAACTGCCAAAAAATAAGTTGGAAGAGTATGCAAAGTGTGCTCAGAGGTCACGAAGCGGGCGAAAGGAAGGCACGCAAGAAAAGAAACTTGCTACGAATGTTGGATTTGTGGTGTGGCAATGTGTGTCACTTCCATGTTTCGAATTTTTTGTCACTATGTATGTGATTGAGATTATTTTTCATAATAGCGGTTTATAATACTTGGCAAAGGGCAAGATCGCATAAATGTCTCAACTTTTTATTTTTTACGAAAACATGTACTTTACAGTTTTAGCAATATGAAAATGTTTCGTTAGATATTTTTAAACTAGAAAGTAGAATAACAAAAAAAGCATGCTGACGAGATGAAAAGAAAAGAATGGAGAATTTTTTAAGAAAGATATTTTTGTCGGTTTTTGGGGTACCAGCTCGCTCGTATTAACACAGTGTGTTCAGTGTTAAAGGCATACAGGGTGTTTCAAAATAACACCAACAAACATTCAGGGCCTACAAAGAGCAAAAGACAAGTCTGAATGTCCTATACAACACATCAAAAAATGCTTGGTTGCAGAGATATTGCCCTATTAGACCCAAATGTTCCCATGTCCCCCCCCACCTTCTCTGCGCTACTGCTCAGGGGTATTTATATCCCCCTCTCCTTTCTTCTGTTCATGTAAAAACTTAAATGAAAGTCCACTTTACAGCTATTCTAATTTGGTCTGGGTTTTGCAGGGAGGGTTTTTTGAAAAGGCGTTTTAAACTTTCCCACTCGGTTCCAGAAACAGAAACACTTTTAATACATTGAAATACCTGATCTGACCTTAGGAAGGGGGGGGGGGATGAGGCTTAATGGCGCATCGACAGCTTGGTCATGAAGGCATGCCTTTTGAAAATGTTCACCGTCATTCTTAAAACGCTTTTACCTGATCTGACCTTAGGAAGGCATGCCTTTTGAAAAAGTTAACCGTCATTCTTAAACGCTTTTATAAAAATTACCGTACGTTGCAACTACGGCTATAAATCTGCCACTTGCAATACCCACTGTAGGCCATGAAGCCGAGGGTCCAGTTGGTTGGTTACTGTTGTCCCTTCCAACCTTCGGGGGGGGGGGGATTTGAGGCTTAATGGCGTGTCGACAGCCAGGATTATTAGTCGGAACAGGCCCTTTACAATCTCCCCTTACGGCGAAGCTTTATTAAAAAAAAAACCCAGTAGTAACAATGAACTTACTTGGGTTGCCCAGAATCAGGAAAATAAAACAAGGTAACACAGTTTTGGTAAAGATAAAAAATAAATAACTTTTTTTTTCTAGCATATTTTTCATTACGGAAATAATACGTGTTAAGAGCTGACGTGCTGCTGGGTAGTGAGAGGCTTTGAAAAGAAGCCAAGTCTGCTTCCTACAAAGCGTGTGATAAAGCGGAGACTGGCTCTTGTCTTGGCAAGAGTAGACTATATTGCAGTTTCGAAAGTTTTGCCACAGGTTGGTGCATCATATGCATTTGTGGAACTATGAACTTAGTCTAGTGTGTGAGGTCACAGTAACTTGTGCACCTATCTGACACATGCTACCACTAAGCATGTGTCCTTAAAACCTCGATCATCGCATAATTTGGGGTTGATATGGCAATATCTCGGTAACCAAGCATTTTTGGATGGGTGTTGTATTCTGACTAGCCTCTACCTCCTTAGTATACCCTGGAAGCAACGAGTCGTCCGTCCTTCTAAGATCGCATTCCAAATTTTCAACATGGCATTTCTTCATCCAAATTCTTGTGTCTTTATCTCCACTCAATATAAATTATTCTGAGTCATCCAGGTAATACAACTTTCCATGCAAAAGACAAAATATGTAGAATACTGACCAGCAGCCACTAACGTGCGGTAAATCAAGTGATGGATTTCATAATTCCCAGTTCCAAAGATTATATCGATTTATCATAACGTTTATTATACATGAAGGCAGTGGCGCAGGGAAGGGGGAGCAAAGGGTCCACTCTACCCCCCCCCCCCCCCCGAAACCAAAGTGAACCAAGAAGGAAAACACGTATTTAATTGACAATTTCTTTATATCAAGCTGTGTGAATGTTGTTAGTAGCCGGTTGATCGTAAATTAACTAAAAATGGACTAATGACATCAAAATTTGTTTTAGCCTCTGACAGTTCTTTGACAAAGTCCCCTTCCTACTTGAAACCATTTCCCTGCTAGTAATTAAGTAGTATGGTAAAGCAGTTCATAGAACAGGGTAACCTTCTGGTTTAACTTATGTTAATATATGACGTCGCAGTAAACGTGTCGTACCAACCATGTCACATCCGTTAAATTGGATGAAAATAAAACAACACGTCACTAGTTGTCATAGAGACTGAAAAATATCCTGTGATTCACGCAGACGTGCACGGGCATGTCAGAGCACGAAAATGTTAAAGTAAAGTGTAGAACCGTCAACAGATGGCGGCACCAGTATCAGTTCGCAGCAGCATAGTGTGGGTGGAGCGAATAACTTTCAGTTTCGGGGGGGGGGGAGATGAGGCTTAATGGCGCGTCGACAGCTTGGTCATTAGCACCAACCTCAGTCACAGTACAGTGGTCCGGGCTGCCACTGCACCACACATTACAGAGATATTATTCAAACCCCTAATCTAAATCCTGTCATACATCTGTACCTCCTGCAAAAATTGAAAAACACCGGATAGGAGGACAGACTTATCGCCCAATTGACGCACAATGTCATGCGGAAGATGGAAACGACGACGAAAACCATCAAGATGGCAACAATCAACAAGGAAGTGCCGGACCGTAAGTGGCCGCCGACACCAATAACATTCAGGAGGGTCAACCCCGCGCAAAAGGAAACAGTGAGTAAGTCGAGTGTGACCAATGCGCAAACGGGCCAACATCACCTCCTCACGGCGACTGCGGCGACACGCCGAGTGCCATTCCTCAACAGTGCCTTTAATAGCTCGTAATTTATTGCCGTCCCGTCCATCCCACGAGGCTTGCCAAAAAGCGTGTAACCTCAGACGCAGAGTTGGAAAAGCGTCCGAGGGAACAAGGCTGAGATCCCTTCCGGGAGGGCCAAAAAGGGCCCCTTTTGCTGCAGAATCAGGTTCAGTTTCGGTTTTTTGAAAAAAATAACTACGTCCGTAACCATACATAAATCTTTAAAACCTAACAACAGTATCAGACACACGTAAAATCGTGTGTCTAATACCAAAGAAGCTAGATAGGATTTTGTTTTACCAAGATTAAAAGATAAAAAAAAGAAAGTCAAATTTAAAAAATACCTCATCTGAGGACATATCGTGACAACTTTTGCCTGGACTAAATCTCCACAATAGAATCAATATTTTAGAATACATACTAAAGTTAAAAAATGATGATTCTATTGTAATACAATTAAGAAAGGGGTTATGTACACAATTTATAAAAAAATAATAATTTTGACAAAGTTGTGTATTTATTAAGTACAATTCAAAATTAAATATTTAGATAAAATTAACCCCACTACACTTTTCACCCCAAAGGTGTAATGACCTTGTTTTCAGTTTATTGTTATGTTTTTGTTGTGTATTTTGTATAACACCTAAACAGGTAAGAACATGGCTTGGACCATTGTAATTAACTGTGAAAACATTATAATATACAAAATACACGAGTAGGCTTTTTTTTCTTCGATTCAGGCTGAAATCAGGAAAGAGTAGAAAATGATAGTGGATTCAACCAGATGTATGCAAATCACTGAGTGGACGTAGACGATGAATCTACTGAAAAAAGATGAAATACGAGACTAATAAATACCACTTTGTGTAAAAAGCATATCGTAGAGAAAAGAACACGAATGGACATTTATGATACGTCGCCATCGGTGGGTGAGGGTCTCGTAATTGGGCGAAGAAGTCGCTACGGAAAAAGGCATTTCCCAAAATGACGAAAACTAGACAAGTTGGAGCCTTCTGCCTCAATTCAAAAACAATTTTTTCGAAAATAGTAGAAAAAAGAACAGCAAAAGTATCAAACAATTTTTCGTCTTAAAAAGCTGCAGATAGTGAAGGTCACTCTGTAAAGTTCACCTTTCTTAGAACATTTGGATGAAAGCAACTCAGTTTCTTTCAGTGTTAAAAAAGAACAGGAGGCAAGAAATTTGCGGACATGATTGGCGGTGACTTAGATACAGTTTCAAGTGTTTCGTATACACTAGATAAACACAATGTCAGCAAAGACTGTTTCCGACTGTGATACAAGTGGACTAGCGCATTTCATCAGCTAGTGCAGTCTGCCATTAATCAGAGATGAAGTTAATAAAAAGCCCTAAAATTTGCACAAAGAGCCAAAATGACATACGTTTCGGGGATATCATGCACCCCATTTTCAAATGCAAAGGTAATCAACTGAAAAGCATAGTTCAAGAAACAAATTTAAAACACTAAGAAAGTCACGCTGTATGCAAGGTACAAGATGCTAAAATTTTGTTACAAATTCAAGCCTCCTGGTCGGAACAGGTGAGCAATAGGCAAAGACAGAATGACCTCGATCCTGCAAACTGCAAAACGAAAGATCGAGGTCGTTCTGTCTTTGCCTATTGCTGACCTGTTCTGAACAGCAAGGCTTAGGTTTTTTTTAAACAAATTTTTTGTGTCTAGTGCCTTGCATACAGCACGACTTTTTTGGTGTTATAAATTTGTTTTTGAACATTGCTTTTCAGCTGATTTCCTTTGCACTACAAAAAGGGGTACATGATGTCCCCGAAACGTTTGTGTCATTTTGCTTAACTTTAACTACGAATTGTGCTGCCTTTCTTCACAAAATTTAATCAGAGAACTACAATACTCCATCGTCCTAATGGTATACCGGGTGCCGTAACCTTGCTGTCAGAAGAACTGCCAAGGGGGGGGAGGGAGATGAGGCTTAATGGCGTGTCGACAGCTTGGTCATTAGCGCCAACCTCAGTCACAGTGCAGTGGTCCGGGTTGCCACTGCACCACACATTACAGAGATATTATTCAAACCCCTAATCTAAATCTTGTCATACATCTGTACCTCCTGCAAAAATTGAAAAACACCGGACAGGAGGACAGACTTATCGCCCAATTGACGCACAATGTCATGCGGAAGATGGAAACGGCGACGAAAACCATCAAGATGGCAACAATCAACAAGGAAGTGCCGGACCGTAAGTGGCCGCCGACTGCCAAGGACCATTGAAAGATAATTAACGAAAGTACAAATAAATTCAGTATTTAAATTGTGCAACAGCCCTTTTAAACTCGTAAAGTTGAAAAAATCCTGATTATAATCGCTAATGTTTTAAATTATTCTTACAGCGTTAATGATAAAGGAGCACCATAATCGAGGCCATATATCAGCAGCACACAAACAAACATCAAGTGGCAAGGGACCACTTTCTGATAATTAAGAGATTGGAAGTAACACAGTTTGCTGAACGTATCACAGGCAGATGCACGAAGCGATCAGGTCAACCATCGAAGACCACTCCAAAACAAGCAGTTTCTTATGAATGCTTTAACTGATTTAACCGAGTTTTGTTTTAAATTAAAAGTTTAGACAAACGAAATAAACAAATAAATACGTGTGCTAAACCCAATTCTTATACAACCGACTTTTAAGTATCATGCTTGGCTAAGTCCATATCACGATGGCTTACGGTTGTAGTGAGGGCAACAAAAATAAATAATGTGGAGTAAATCACAAACCAATTCGAAGGGTTAACTTTCATATTTTTTCCCCTGAACCCTTTAATAGCTACGTTGACGAATGTAAGGTTTATTACCATTATTGCTATAATACTATTTTGATATTTTAATTGAATTTTATTCTTTTCAATTTTGAAGAATTTTGAAGAATTCTATTCTTCAATTTCTTTTATATTTTTTATTTTTATGTATGTGATTGGTCGTTCATTTTTAAATTGGCTAGAACGCTTTACGTTTTTAAGAGTGGATTTGTCAGAACAATGGTGAACAACATGAAATGAACGTCCAAGGTCAGAATCTTATATGAGTATCGAAACTGAGTGCGAGTGTCGAAATACGAAACCTTTGATTTACATTAGAAAGTAACTTCTTTCTGTTTCTATTTGGATTTTGCCTCTTTTTGTTTGAACTTAGGTTAGCTAAAGTTTTTCACCTAATGAAAGATAATGTGCATAAGAGAGTTTGTAAGGAAATGTTTTTGTCCACAATTGGTGTTGGGTAATGGTCAGCGGGAATGGGTCAACAAGACTGATGGAACAGGGGTGCTTGATTTACCAGAAGAGGTGAAACAATGGCGAAATCCCAGAGGAGGCAGGTGATACACCAGTAATGATGATCACCAGTTCATGAGATCATGTTTAACAAAATTGCCAGTATTTCCATCACACTATTGCCGGACCTGGACAGATAAGAAATACCTAGGACCTGATTTGTCTGAACTTATACCTTTTACGTGGTTGCATGTAAAACAAGCTAATAAGCTACCATCAATGTGACATAAGTTTTGGACACAAAAAAGGAAACGTTTTTGATGCAGACGTAAGCATCCAGAGAAAGAAGGTAACACGGGCATTGCAAGAAAAAGACGAGATAAAGTGACAGAAAAAAACTTGTATTTACACCCAGGACCTACAGGCATTACTTCAGGCCCCAAGATGTAAAGGAAAGTCAAGATTATCATACCACACAACCTTTTATTTTATAATCAAAAGACACAAGATGCAAACAATAATTATCTGTGGCACAAGCAGGTAAACTGGCAGTGAATGAATTTAGCAGCATATATACACGACTTCATTAAGTTATTAATTTTTTGGTCTAGTGGCTGTTGCTACCAGAAAAGAAATGCTATGTTGACTAAAACACTCAAATGGAGTGCAATTCCGTCCATGCAGCAATCGAGCGATACCTGAAAAATAAGGAAATCTTTGTGCCAGCCAAGTATGTTCAGTTAGTTGCTCATGCCAAGAAAAACTGAACCGAAATACAAGATTCTGTACTTGGATCACAAGTTCTTTCCGGATTTCTCAACTATAAGCCTGGGCAAGCATAAAGGGGATACTGTCGTAGTGAATGTTAGGCTTTGAAGTAGGATCCTAGCGGCAACACTGCATACAAACTTGATTTTTCAATTAAGTGGCAAAATGTGCCACACGAGGAAGACCAGTTGCTCCCTCCCGTAGTCCAAGTTCCTGCGTTGTACAGGTAATCACTTCCAGTGTCAGCTACGAAATTTAAACACTTAACAGATCTGAAAACCATTATGCACAAAAAGTATCATTTTTTCTACAACAACTGCATGGATGCATTAAGGTTAAAGATTTAACACTAATAACCACTCAGTCTGAATTATTATTCTTCTCATTTGTCAAAATTCTATACTAAGCTAAGTTTTATAATATTGCTTCATGTCTTGACAAGTAATCAAAGCTCTTCTAGCATTATTTTCCTTTTAATATGTTATTGACGAAGTGGTAGGGTAAAGTGACCTAAAAGTGGCCATGACCTAAAACTGGCCGCTTTTGTTTTTTGCATTTATTTCAGTTTCGTTAGTGTGCAGCGTATCATGAAGTAAATTGTCTGAGGACAGTGTTTAGTCCGTTAGCATGAGCATTTTAGCTGGTCGAACTTCTCCTTTTTGACACCAGAGGACAGACTATACTTGCAGCTATACTGACCATACTATACTATACAGTAACCTTCGTGCGTTTAGTCAACAGGAGACTATTTGCGTTGGCCCTATACACATAGGAGATTGGAAAATTCAACCACAAAAACATTGAGCACGAGCAAATAGTAAGCAGGTAAGCAATCTTTAACACTTAATACAGCGAATATTGCGTATAAATGTTCGTTTACGTTCATGGTGTTAGTTTCAACACGAAAACAAACCTTTGCATTAGCCATAAAACTGGCCACAGTCGTCTTAATTCTAGCACATGTCAACCTTTTTCTGGCCAGTGCGTTTTGTCACGATATTTGCCTGGGTTCATAACAAGAAAATACCGTGATATCAGGATAGCTATGTGTGGTGTATGTATTCAAATGACACTTCACTTTAGAGACACAACAATAAAACAACAAATGATTATCCCAAGTATTTTAATAACTGCGTAAGCTATTATACAGCAATCTGCACCAGAACTGGTCAGAACATTAATTTAGGTTACTACGACCAAAATAACGAGAATGCTGTACAATCGATTGATTCCAATAATAGCTAAACAAGTGATTGGCATCCCAGTGGAGTAATGATAAATAAATGGGTTAGCGATAATTGGTTAGATCGTTATCTAAATAAGAGTTATATTCATAGCAACAGTTAAGCTGTTCTATAACTGAAGCCAGAGTACTTAGCTGCGGATTAGGGGAAGTGTCCCCGATAACCTGGCTTCCTGCCGTAACCTCAGTCCCTCCTCCGGCCTGGATTAGTGGATGGCGTACTGGCGTGAACTTCGAAGCGCACAAGGGAGTAGTTAGAATGTAACTGTCCCGCCTGTCTTAACGGGATTCTTTATATACTAAATCCTTATCTATCCAATTATCTAGCTTGTCAATCAAGCTCCTATTGTTTGTCAAAGGAATTCCTTTATTGTTGCGTGCCGCCAAATTTATTTGGGGCACCTAAATTCCACGTCACTCAGCAGCTGCTACGACCGGAAGTTTCTTCTCGCATGAGCGATCTTTCTGTAAGGCTGCTGCCAATCAAATAAACAGGTGTTAGGACTTCTTGGAATATGAAGCCGTTGGTATTTAGGTTACCTGTTCCCTAATTTAAGTAACAGGGTTCTTAATTGGTTATCGGTGTTCTGTCCAATAAATATGCCAATCATCTTGCCCTTACAATTTGTGGAATCCTTCTGGGTTATCTTACAAAGAAGACCGACAACACCTGGGCTTAGGCTTTAATTATATTTCGGCTCTCTTGAGCTAGCACCTGTCTTCAAAGAAATATCGTGTCTGAACATGCGCTATTTTGATTAGTTGTGAATATAAGACTGAATATATTAATATTCATATATGTATTAATTGTGCATTATTAATCTTATTATTATTAACATAATATGCAAATAAAATCCATGACAATGTCCCTGACTAAAAATAGATATGGAAACTGCCACCAGTTTCCTATCTTCCTAAAAATATTAATGGTATTATATTTGCAAAGGTCGGTACAGTCCGTGTAGTAGTTGGATAGACCTTATATTCACCGATCGTCCCCCCCATTTGCCCATCAAATGATCGGGCGCAGGAAAACGTCCTTGTGTGTATAAGACTTAAGAAAATAAGGTAAAGTCCGCACGCCAAGGTCTATGCATAAATCTCCACGTCGTGCCAGAATTTTGAGCGCATGTTTTAATAAAAAAAAATCGTGGAATGATTTCTTATAAAATATATCATATTTTCTACTAGCCTATTTAGCCTGGTGAGTCTGAATTCGTTGCCCAAGATACCCCAGGTCAATATCATATTTATATATATACACTTCCTGAAGGAAATTACAATTGATGTTTTGAATTTTAGGCCCCTTCCGAGCCAATTTCTTTCATGGGTCTGATGATATTTCAGAACGGTCCCTGACCAGTCTGAAAGCCCGGTTTCCATTTCTGTTTTTGATCCCTCCGTGCAGATGTTGTGCCACGGAGCTGGAAAAAAAATATAACAACAATATAGATTTGTTTTCAATAATTTTGATTCACCTTGAATTCTCGTTGAGGATATGATTCCTATTCCCCTTATTAATTTTCAAGAACAACCCATTTCCTTATTTCGGATTTTTCCCAAATTCTATGACGACATAATTATTCGGTCATATTTTTGAACATTGTTCATATTTGAGTCTATATACTCTTCCCTCAACTGAGATGTATATTGCCAACATCTACCTTGCAATGAGAATTCATGATGAGACATATCAGTACACCATCATATTTAAATATAATACACATAAATATATGTATATTTATATATATATACACTTCAATTTTAGCCCAGAAGTTTGTATACATTCTGTTATCCACTGTTGTTCTGTGGGAAAACAACTTTGCTACTATGCTCTTATTTCCATATGACTATTAGTCAGGGGGGGGGGTGTTGTAAAATCTCGAAAGATGCAACAGGCAAAACTCGTGTTTTGTTTCGTAGTCCTGGGGCATATGTCAGGAAATATTGCTCCGTGGGATTTTTCGTGATGAAATTTAATGACCACCTGGAATACATTCCTTATACGCTCTACAGTCATGCCTTACCAGGTGTTTTGCTTGAATTTGTGGCAGAAGGCCTGTGTGACGTCATAAATCCAAGATGGCGGCTGCTCCGGACATATACGGGATAATCGGTCGTAACTCCTTTCAGGGTTGCCCAAAGGTAATTTTGTACTAAACCTTTTATGTTCGCAATAAAATTCTGAACAAAAAAGGTTATTATGAATTTCGTGATATCTCCTACCCTTTCGGAGTTATAACCGAAATCTTATATATTTAACACTTTTCAAGCGCACTAATGTTGTAAAATAACATTTATTACCCATATTCACAATTAAAAGTTATTACTTGCTCAATATCACTGGCCTAACTTCAATTTTTAAAATTCAACACTAAAAAGCAAGCTGTTCTCGCCAACACAATACAAATCTATTACAAAGTCGTATAGATTTCCAACACAAATTTAAAGGTCTTCATCACAATCCTCTTCATCTGTGAGTCATTGTTTGTCGATGACTTCGCCTGTGCTTTCGGACAGCTCTCATGCAGACCTGCGAGCGGCAGCTGCAGCTGGCAATTAACAAAGTCCAGACCTGGGAGGTCGGTAATGGTTTCCGTTTTTCTCCGGACAAGACTGTGTGCGTCCACTTTTGCCGCTAACGAACACTGCACCCAGATCCTTGCCTGTACTTGGGGCAGGCACAAATTCCTATTGTCCCACAGGCACGTTTTCTGGGTCTGGTGTTCGATCGGGCACTTCATGGGGTGCAGATCGCACTGCCATGTTGCGCCTCTACCGAGCCCTTGTCCGCAGCAAACTTGATTATGCGTGCATGGTCTAGGGTTCGGCTAATGACTCGACTCTCCAGATGTTGGACACTGTGCATCACAGTGGCCTGCATCTGGGTACTACGGCATTTCGAACGTCTCCAGTGGTCAGCCTCTATGCTGAGGCCTCGGAGCCACCATTGGCCATTCGTCGGCGACGGCTTGCCATTCAGTATGCTGTGCAATTGCGTGCTGTACAATCCAGTCCTGCTTGGTCCACGGTTTTTGGGCCAGACTTGCGAGTCGGTAGACGCAGGGTGGGTAAGGGTGATTTCCGCGATAGGCTCCAGCAGTCCTGTCAGAAAATTGCCTTTGAAGTACCCTGCATCTTGAGGCTTGGGGGGATGCCAGGCCAGTGGCCCCTTGGCTTGTCCCAAGTGGCATTTTCATTTTCGCTGTGGCATCCCTCCCGAAGGGTTCCACTCTACCAGCAAGGTACTTGCAGGAGTTCTGGCGGCTGTGTTCTCAGTACGCCTGTTATCAGCGGTCGTTTACTGATGGGTCGAAGTCAGACGTTGGCATGGCATGTGCTTGTAAGGGAGTAACTGTTGCCCATCGCCTTCCATCAGGCTATTCTGTGTTTTCTGCAGAGCTTTTGGCTCTTGGTTTGGCGGTGGAATGGCTCCTTGACCTTTAGTGCACGCATTTCATTATCTTTAGCGATTTCATGAGTGCCCTGGAGTCCTTGGCGAATTACGATCTCCGGAACCCCTTAACACAACGTGTCCAAGCTTTGCTTCCCCGCTTGCCTGGCCGGCGGCGTGCTTTTCTGCTGGATCCCGGGCCATGTTGGGATAGGAGGGAATGAGCAAGCTGATTCTGCAGCGAAAGGGGCCATTTGTGGCCCTCTCGGAAAGGGATCTCATCATTGTTCCCTCGGACGCCTTTCCAACTCTGCGTCTGAGGTTACACGCTTTTTTTGGCAAACCTTGTGGGACAGACAGGACGGTAATAAATTACGAGCTATTAAAGGCACTGTCCAGGAATGGCACTCGGCATGTCGCCGCAGTCGCCGTGAAGAGGTTGTGTTGGCCCGTTTGCGCATTGGTCACATCCGACTTACTCACTGTTTCCTTTTGCGGGGGGTTGACCCTCTTGAATGTTATTGGTGTTGCCAGCCACTTACGGTCCGGCACTTCCTTGTTGATTGTCGTCATCTTGATGGTGTTCGTCGTCGTTTTCATCTTCCGCATGACATTGCCCATCAATTGGGCGATAAGTCTGTGCTCCTGGCCGGTGTTTTTCAATTTTTGCAGGAGGTACAGATGTATGACAAGATTTAGATTAGGGGTTTGAATAATATCTCTGTAATGCGTGGTGCAGTGGCAACCCGGACCACTGCACTGTGACTGAGGTTGGTGCTAATGACCAGGTTGTCGACGCGCCATTAAGCCTCAATTCCCCCCTCCCCCCGGCCCCTACTGCAAATAACCTCTTCCCGGACCCGGTGTTTGGTCTTCTTAAGAAATTCAGTCGCGTTTGGAATATTTCATTAGTACACCCAGACCCAGAAAAGACGCATACTTGTGTTTTACTGAATGCTAAAAAATACTGTTTCACTGAAAAGTCAGCATTCAGTACGCAAGCTACCCCCTGCTACAAGGTAATCACCCTGATTGTTTCCATCAACTTGGAAACAATTCACGTCGGCACTACGTACCAATTGTTGCAACTAATTTTTTACTGACGCATGCAAAGATTGTTGCCGCCCACTTTAAAATAACTCAACTTCGCTGTTCAATTCTCCATCTACGAAAGATATGCGCCTTTCCATCGTATCAGGCTGCCAATTTCGAGGCCCATTAACAACGAATCGTCATTTTGTTTAAAGTTGTCCGGTCTTTAGCTGAAACACGGATCGTTTTTTTTAGCTCATCTATAAAAGTCCGACAGTCAAAACCTATAGCCCGCCCACGATCCCACAATCACGCGACCAGGCATTGTTTACAAGGTAGCAATGATTCGCAACGTGCATCGCAATTGTATTCAACTTTAAAGCGATTGTTGCACGTGTTTTTACAGTAATTGATTTTCACTCGCTTCCTAACTTTTGCCGGAATGAATGTTAGCAGATAACTAAACACAAGAAATGCTTATAATGAAACTCCAAAACGGTAGGAGATATCACGAAATTCATAATAACCTTTTTTGCTCAGAATTTTATTGCGAACATAAAAGGTTCAGTACAAAATTGTATTTGGGCAACCCTGAAAGGAGTTATGACCGATTATTCTCATATATGTCCGGAGCGGCCGCCATCTTTGATTTATGACGTCACACAGGCCTTCTGCCACAAATTCAAGCAAAACACCTGGTAAGGCATGACTGCAGAGCACTTGAGGAATGTATTCCAGGTGGTCATTCAATTTCATCACGAAAAATCCCACGGCACCACATATGCCCCAGGACTATCGCCTTAATACCTTTTTCCCCTGGTATTTTTACCCGTAGGTGTCAAATTTCGAGTATTTCGTAATAAGAACCTATCCATAGATGATGTTTGTTACGCCAAAGAGAATTTAAAAAAAAAATTCTTTTTCTGTTTAGACGCCTAGTATAACCGGGGTTGTCAAACAGCACTCGAAACAAACCTATGATTAACTTTAGGCCTAACATTGAAAATGTTTGTCTCACTGAAAAGATTTTCGAAAAAATTTTCCCTCTCGATCCAACCAATGAGTCGATTGTTGGCCAGACAATGAGTCCAAAGATGAATCCAGATAGTGATTGAAACACCTCAATAAAATACTAATAAGGCCTAACTCATCAAAATCGTTTGTCTCACCAAAAAAAAATCATTATTAGGATTTTTCTATGTTATACGCTACCCGTTATTTAGGGTAACCCAAACGGTGATTGAAACAAAATTAATAACAGCTACGTGTGATAAATCATGGGTAATTTAAAATAATCGTGTTTTGCAATAGGTAGCTGAGTAACAAAATGTTTTGGGATTCATGCCGGGAGGTGTAGAATTAGCTCCCCGTCACCGCAAAACTATGAAACAATATGTGCCCATTAATGAGTAGCTATATGCGACCTACCAAAGTAAGTCCAAAATTAATGGCATTAGTAATAGGTACCGAAGTACAGAAATAACTTTGGGTTCCCTGCCGAGAGATGTATACCAACTCCCCGTCACCACAAAGGCAGCATGTGCCGTGAACACCTTAAATTACCTCATGATAAAACGAAGAGTGCTAGGTAGGCATTACGTGGCCGTCTCCCTACACTTTCAAAAATAGTGTCAGGTAGGCATTAAAGCGCCGTCTCCCTACACTTTCAAAAATTAGTACTAGGTAGGCATTAAAGCGCCGTCTCCCTATACTTTAAAATGAGTGCTAGGTAGGCATTAAAGCGCCGTCTCCCTACACTTTAGGAAAAATATACACAACACAGAAAGTATGAGTTCTTCTGCTTGCGTTTCTGCTTTTATGAAAGATTTGTGGGAGAGCCGTCTTTCATGCTTCCCCCTTGTAATAATCATTATTTTGTGTGGGTTATTATGTTAGATCATGCTTTGGTGACTCACAACGTCTCTTATTAGTCTTTGGATGAATAAGTATGGGGTGGGAAGGAATGGGTTGGGGCATATTTCCAGAGTCATTGATATTATTGATGACTTATCTTTTATAACTGGAATCCCTCCCATCTCCTCGTCCCACCATATGAATCTTTTCTTCTGTCCAATTTCACATCCAAAGCTCGTTTCACTCCATCCTCCCTGTGTCAATCTTTTATTACACTCCTGGAAGATACATGTAAAAGAATGTTATTTTCTTGCAAAAAAAAATTGCACTTTTATGTAAATGTTTGAAAAATTTCCCTAAATTTTGAAGGAAACAAAATTATATTATTCATTTATTTACTATTTTAGTATATTTCTTGCTTTTTAACTATGCAAGGAAGCCAACGTTAGTTTTTAGTCTTCCTTATTTCCGTAAACAAGTTTCGACCATCCTGACCCATTTTTAACTCCTCTTATCGCTGATGCGCTATGCTTGAGTAAGCAAGCTATTTCTCCTCCTTTCGGAGAGGAGGGGAGGGGGTTGAGAGATGAGCCGCTATGATGGGTAGGTCAAAGGTTGCCGCCTGAGCACCTGTTCGGCCCTGTTATCCGCTCTTTCTTCCGGAACCTATTCCCAAGTGGGTTTTTAACCGGTGGACTATTGGAACACATGGATGGGGGGGGGGGGGATCTTGCTGACGGACTTGGCCCAGACAGAGTGGAGCCCCCTAAGAAATATTTTCGACGTCATATTTGACCTCCGCCCCGATTGGTCCCTCAATGCAGGTTACCCATCTGAAAAATAGGTTTTTTGGCCTTTTCAATTTTACTTCTGCTCGAGGTTTTCCAAATTGTTTCGCTCGCCATTGTTTATCTTCCTCCTTCAAACTTTCATCATGAGGCCTTCCAAGCTACCATCCAAACCTTCCTATCAAAATCGCAATAGTGCAGATCGCTCACCACAGGACCTGCAAGTTTTTCTACAGCTTCTGGCCCAGCATCCCTACCTCATCTTTGTTTTGGTAAGCCATTACCAGAATTGCTTAATCGGCACTGCACCCTACCTGTGTCCCCACCAGGAACCTGGACGTCCGCCTTTCACCCGGACCTTCCCAGATGAAGATCAACTTGATTATTTGCTTCGCAACCTATACGAGCAGATAATCTTATTTGAAAACCCACAGGCAGCCCCGCCCGAGGATCAACTACTCCAGGAGAGCCATGCCGCTCGCACCGTCCGCTATCGTTGCCACTGGCGTAACTGTGGGGCTCATAATAGCAAGTCATGTCCCCATATGAGGTACCAATGTTTCCTTTCAATCCCTTATCCTGGTGAAAATTTTAAACTTTATCAGCTTCGAGTCCTGGAAGTCGAGTGCCGACATCGTGAGCAGAATGACCTGCCTGCCCTAAATCTGCTTGACCAGGAACTGTCGCCCGGTCTGTTAAGCTTTCCTCTGTCTACCCTGGATGCTTCGGCCCACTTCCCAGACCCTCAACCAAACCCATCCAGTGTCAATGTTGAGCCTCTTCCTGGTGTTACCCGGCCCGTTGTGGAAAATAGGTTTTCAATTAACACTCATGCGCCTTTCCCTGGCGATCAAGCCCAGGACCGGGCCCAGTTTGTGCCCGATGCAGGAGCATCGACCAGTGGTACTACTCTTCAACATGTGCCACCCCAGGACGAGACTCCCCTTCATTGCCTTCCTGGTTGTCACTGCTACCACCAGGCTTATGATGGTAAGAATCTTCCTTAATTACTACAATCCAATAATTAGATGATAGCCTATTCGTCAATTCTCAGTACCCGTGTTTTCTTTTTAAAACTTAGTAGGCTGATTATGCCTAATTAATTTATATTATTTCCCGATTTGGCATAAGGGAAAAGTTAAAAAAAATTAATAAAAAAATAATAAAGAAAATTATGACACCCACATAATCTTTAAAAAAAATGAAAATTCAATTTGTCGAAATAGCCTGTGTCATCAATTGACGGAAAGGCATTCTGAGAACTATACATTATTCCGCTTTTTGGAGGGGAAAAAAATGTTATGATTGCATAGCCCATGCATGATTCTATAATATGTAATATAAAGTTTGGCACAATTTTAACCTGGTTGCAGTCCTTCATGCGTTAATATTTATTTGCTTACTTCTAACTGCAGTGAGCGCAGTAGCGCGAATGAGATATACCTCTGAGATAGTGATTCTAATATTAAAATTTTCCTCCTTCACATCCCTAGCTTGATTTGAGCTCCTCAAGGTCTAGTCTGACTACTTAGAGAAAATACGTTTCAATTTAATGGAAAAATACTAATGATAACTCGTATGTATGTAAGCCCTCAACCATATTAAAAAAATATTCGTCTATACTTCGTCCTTTGCACTGTGCAAGAATACTTGTTTTAATTTTGTTTTACTCTGATATCAAGGTGACTGTATTTGTCAACCTATGTCCTTACTAATCAAGGATATCAGAACTTCTGATTTAAGGGGGGGGGGATTTTTATTCCTATCGGTTTTTCCAATTGATAGGCTATACAATCGTGTATCACGAGATACTTTCTCCGAAACGAACTGTCATAGCCTAATAGATACTTTCTCCGAAACGAACTGTCATAGCCTAATATGGGAAAATTTATAAGATATGTGGAAAACAATAACGCCTATATTGTTCATGATTTCATATAAAAATTGACGTTCTTTGCCCTTTTTCTCCGTGTATGATATCAATCAAGAGAGCGGGTGAGGGGGGGGGGTCTGTTATCAAAACTTACTATTTATAGGTTATGCTGTTATGTTCCGTGTGATATTTTCTCCGGAACCAACTGCTATAGCCCAAACAACAAGGTTTAATAAAAGTAAATACTAAACCATATTTTCGTGGATCATCTATTTGTAATTTAATTAAATGTCAAATTATAAATTCCATATGCTAGGGGAAAAAAATGGTAATATGAATTAAAATTATACAGCCGTATTATCAACAAATTCCTATTTTCAAAGAAATCTTGTCTGGTGAGGGGGGGGGGCGTTTAATTTTATAAGTATTTTCACAGTAATTATCTCTGTACATAAACTGGCCCTGCAGCTTCGCTTTGGTTATAGTTTATCAGAACGACCTGCTCTGGCCCACAAAAAATTTTCCATCTTAAAACAAATTTTAATCTCAGCATGTTATTCTGTTTATTTCTTTCTAAGGATCTGACTATGATGATGCCGAGGAAGATGGTGCCCCTGAGCCTTGCTGCTCCCCTTGTTATCTATGTATTTCTCATGGCGGGGTTCTGTATTGGCTAACCCTACCATACTGTATAAAATGTAAAAAAAATTCTTGTTTTTGAATACAACTGCTTAATTTAAAATGTACGTATCCCGAGTGAGTCTATTACATTTAAACACACAACTGTTTATTCCAAACCTAGCGTAATTTTCAGAAAACATCGTAAAATACAAAAGTGTGAATGCTACTCTGAGCCTTCCGTACAAGACACGAGCGAGTGCTGGTAATCTCTGTGCTACGGGGTTTACGCAACTAGCACGAAGGACGGTGGCCATGTTTCCCTCCTCCTCACAAAGATAAATCCGCTAGTCTTCATCCATTTTTGCCTCGTCAATTTGCCTACGAAGTCTAATTTCTGGTGTAATCTTATTACTACGAGTGTTATAGCCGTGAGTAGCGCCTCGAAATCTTTGCGCATATATTCTTTATTTAGTTTTCTATGTTTGCTTTGCAATTTTGCGGCCGAACATGGTTCGACGCGTTTGCGTTTATTCGATAGGCTAACACTCGGATTAC
>JAHWFP010193786.1:0-13552 GCA_023313725.1 Lithobius niger
ATTTAGGCTATGTCCCATGCTACCTATGTGCACGACATCCGCCATGTCGTTGTGGACAACATGCAGTTTATGATGGGAGTACAAGAAGGCTCTTCTATGGACCGATATTGGCGCCAGGATAACATTATTGCAGCATTTCGGAAATTTGCGACTATAAACAATGTGCACGTTTCACTTGTTATTCATCCACGTAAAGTAAGCAACTTTATATTATTAATATTATTAAAATACTAAAAATACGACTCCAGAAAAACAGTAAAAAACACATTTATATTTCAGTAACTAGTATTTTAAAAAATGTGGTACCTTCTTCAGAGATGAATAAAAGTAATAAAGCACCTTACATTATGGCAATTACGGGTCCACCATGGCGGTGTCGTTAAAATGGGGCATATTTAGCAAAAACGCGTGCGGAAATGGCGAAACGACAGGGAAAGTGAGAAAACGGAAAAGAATCTTTCCGTTTTACTCACTTTCCCTGCCGTTTCGCCACATCGACACACGTTTTTTGGCCAAATATGCCATTTTAACGACACCGTCATGGTGAACCCGTCATTGCCATAATGTAAACTGTTTTACTTCTTTTTTTCATCTCTGAGGAAAGTCCCGCATTTTTTACAAATATTGGGTACCGAAATATACGTGTTTTTTTTTTACTCTGTCTGTGCATCTGGATATGTGTTTTCAGTATTACAATGTCACATCCATCGAGTGAAGACTGTATTAATCGCTCAATTTCGCTTCCTTAAGCAAATACTTCTCCTTAGTTATTGGCTAAATATCATTTATAATACTGTTATGTCCAAAATCTTAAAGAAGCTTCCATAGCTTACCACCAGATGGCCACTTGCTCGTTACCCAGCAGGCACTACCACTTCTACTTGTAGGATTGGTCCGCCTGCAGAGCAAATCGCACTCGGTATTCCAAGGCCAATTGTCTTAGAATGTCCAAACCCTATCTTGCACCTTTACACCACCATTCTGCAAGTGCCGAGAACAGCGGCATTACAGTCCCAACATGCCCTGCGGTTGGGTTGGGTGGACTCAGTAGACAGGTGACCCTCACCCTCACAGAACTCAGATTCTCCTTCAGCAAAGGTAAGTTTAGTAGAATCTGGAATATATTTCTGGCTCAGGGCACCTGTGTACTCGTAGGAGACTAACATGTTTGCCGAGCGTGGAGCCGCAATTCTAACATACATCCGTCCATACATTCATAAACACTAACAGGATAGTGGGTGTCTCTCTTTGGGTATTGGGTCCTGAAAAGGGCTATGTTTGTATGTCTTCTCCTTCAATTCTTTGTGGATGACGCATCCATGTTCCAGTCCCAATAGCATCCAGCAGTCTTGCTTTCTATTTGTGCATTTACGGTTTCCTTTACTTTACCTAATGGTAGTAAGAAGGGAGCAATTAGGAGTAGCTAGTAGCTAATGCCTTCTGGTGATCCTAACGATTCCCTGTGTAAATGTAAATGCCCTAGACCAGTCGACCAGTCTGGTCTGTACAAGGTCTGTATTGACCGATGCACCTGGACGTGGCTACTAGGCTGCATCCATACCGATACTTGATCGGATCGGTTGCCGATATTGGTGGAAATATCGATAACTAAGGAACCGTTCGAGATTATGACACGCGGTTTGCGGTGTTTTGCTCAGGAAATCAGTGAATATCTTCCTAGCTAGGTTTTAATTGTTGGTTACTGTTTAAATTTTTTTTTATTTTTAATAATTATTGGACTTTTGCAGAAAACTACATCGTTTATAAAAAATTGGGGATACAATTTTGGATATCAGTATGGGTACCGGTATCGCAAAATTTAAAAAACAGTATCGGTATCAGGTCGGTAAAGTTGGTATCAGTGCAGCCTTAGTGGCTGCACTTTGGTTTGAATGTGGTGTGATCTGATTTGTATCTATTCCCACCTCACCCAAGCTATTTGCAACCACATAGACACAGTCTGCGAAGTTGCAGGTTTGTAAGGACACAACGTCCACAGTCAATCAAAGAACACAATTGTTCTCTTGAATTTTCGATGGATTCTGGATTTGTATCGTATGGAAAACTACAAATTAATGTCCTTTCTGACCACCTTCTTCAAAAGAGAAAAACACATCAAGAAGATCACTTCACTTAGCGTTCGTTGTATTTTGAATAAGCCGTTCGTCTCTTGACACTACTGATGTGTATGTGACAGCCGAATTCTTTCCTTTACAGGTGGTTGAGATTGGTGGAAATGTTGGGTGACACCGTCTGTCATTGGGTAGATGGGTCACATGGGGGGTTGTAGTCGCCATCATTAATGTTCCTTTGCTTAGCCCTATACCAAGCCCGTTTAATGGCTGAGCAGATCAGTTTTGTGGGATACCTGAGGTAGGGAAACTTGGTTTTAGCACGGTTCAAGCATCGTGGAGTGAGTCGGTATGCTGTAACGCTCATTGTGTGGTGACTTTTGCGTTGGTGTTTTGGATGGCATGATGTGACGGAGATTCTCTGTCAAAATCAATCAATTTAACACCAACTTGGATCTATTTCATTTTAAATTTAGTCTGACTTGACACTCGGGAGGAAATAATCTTTACATCATCTTTACCAATGCAGAAATGTTTTTTGGATGCAAAGATGTGTCTAAATTTTCCCACACAAGACTGATACTACTTGTAGCAAAAAAAAAAGGGGGGGAGGTGGGGAACAACTAAAGACAAATTTTTCTTCTTCATAATACGCGTTTCTAAAAGAACTTCATTGGTGCCCATCGTGGCTGAGGAGTGGTAAATCTCAGCCTGGTTGCACTTACTGGAACTAAGGCAAAGTCTCTGCCATTCTGTGCTGACCAAATAGTATGAGAGCCTACCTGAGTCCTTCAGTAGGTAGGTACATAGACTTATTCTATGTATTATCTTGACCCCTGCAGTAATTGGAGGTTTCCCAGATTGAACCCAAATGTTTTCTCCTCACCACACTAGACTCTTCTCCTTCAAAAAATGTAGTAATGTTCAAAATTGAACCGATTCATCTACACAAGTAGGTTGCTTCAGATAACATAAAGTTTCAAGAAATGCCTTTAAAATTAAAAATAAATTATTTCCTATCGTTCCCAAAAACGAATTGTTGACTCACAAGCTCCTTTTTATAACCCAACTTCTATTTGCAGGAACGTGATGTGGATGAATTGAGTAATATGTCAATCTTTGGCAGTGCCAAAGCAAGCCAAGAAGCCGACAATATTCTAATTCTTCAAGACAAGCAATATAACACACTCCGTGGGAAAAAGTACATTCAGGTTTGTTTCTTACGCATTTTGCAGAATATAAGGAATAATTGGGGTTCGTACAGGCCCTTGAAAACCTAGAAACATCCCTGAAAATGAAAATGAAATTCCAGGCTTGGAAAAGTGCTTGAAAATTGTAAAAAAAAAAAATGCCATAATGCTGAAATTGAAGAATTCAAGTTGGTCTTTAATAATTACACTAGTGAACTGTCACACCTCTCCTTGTGAAAAATGAATTTACAATTGAAAAAAAATTAACAAATTGACAATTTCGGCCAGAAAATGTGTAAGAAAACAGTTTCTTGGGCCCAGAGACCTCGAAATTGACACCACTTTATGTAACAACACATTAACTGGTTTTCACTACATAATAGTATTGTTCCAATACCGATACTTGTAAACCGATACTATATGGTTTTTATGGTTGTGTAACACAAACCGTATAATTTTTTGTTGGTAAACTTAGGCAAAGTGTCGCCTTTAATCCCCAAATGAATTTATTCTTTTTGTATACCAGTGTAACCACCACTTATTTGCAAACTCGGAAAGCTTTGATTTGGCTAAGCTATTTGCATTAATTCAATATTTTGCTGTTTGTGTGTGAAGTATTGGTATCGGATCACTTTGCGTGCCAGTATCAGATTTAAGAGTGTTAATCGGAACAGCACAAATAAATAACTTCTCACTGCTTTAAACTTACAAGTTGGCTTTTGGGCCAATGAAGTTTGCACGATGTTTGTTTAAATCCCTAAAAACATTAATTGATGTGGCAGTGCCTGACAAACATGTTTTCAACTTAATTTGGCAGGCCTTACAACAGATAGACAATGACATTTCAAACATGCGTGCAGCAGCAGCTAGCAAAAGTGTGAGAATTTCAAATACGTGCATGGACATCTTAATAGTTAAATTATGTACGTTGATTAGTCAATGTTGTTTGTTCATAGAAATTAAATCTCATTTATGAATTACAACATTTAAGTGAATCTAAAATCCGTGTAGATTCCTTTTAAAAAATCAAATCTAATTAGTTTTATAGTTGCCGTTCGGAAATTTAAATTATCTGTGAATTTTTGCATTCTTACCCAAAGGATACTTTCTTCGCTGGATGTTTCAAAGTTGTGTAGAGTTGGCCAACTGCGTCACCTGGTCTGTGCATGTACGTGCGCAGCCCCTTTATAAAAGCGTCCAGGCGAGGCGGCCTGTCATCTTCCCTACAGCGTGCACCATTAGGGTCAAGCTTTAGTTTTCTTCCCGCTTCGCCTTTGACGGATTAAGTCATCGACTGCCGAAGACCGTCTTCACTCATGGCTAGATGCTGGATCTTTCCAAAGGATTTTTCCAATGATGTCATTTGCCTTCACCCACATGTACTCCGCCGGTCGATCCTGACTTTGTTGTCAGTCTGTCGCCGTCCTCTCCACCTTCTGCTGCACTCCTGCTACGGCTTCGATGGATCATCTCTTCGTCAACAACATCAACCTTCCCGTAGCCATCTCGGACATCAGGACCTGCCACCGTCAGTCTACTACTTCGCCCCTCACAGCTGCGCCTCGGCTCCCGTCATTAGATAAGCTAACGTCGTTCGTCTGCCACGCTGCCGACCTACCGCTGGCCGCTACGTGTGCCCTCACCACCGCCACCTGGATCACCAACAACGCAAATTCGAGATTAGGCTTATTCTGTTGTTGCATTTGTTTGTCACCAATTCTAATTCATCTAAGAGCTCATGCCTTTTTGATGCCATCGAATTGAATTTTCTGCCGCCTCATTCAAAACGACACTGTTTCCCAGATTAGGCTTAATCTGTTGTTTGTGTGCGTTTTCCTCAATCTGCTTCATTCGTTGACATGCCAGCCTGTCCTTCGTCCTTCATGGCCTGTTGTTCCTCACTAACTGCAGCCCGCAGCTCCTGTCGATGTCAAGAAATGGATCGTCTGCTGCATCACACAAAACGACACCGTTTCCCAGATTAGGCTTAATCTGTCATTGGGTTGGTTTTCTACTCAAGATCTGCTTCACTCAAAGAAAACAAGTCTCTCACATCTCTCACACGATTCACGACCGTACGTCTCTCTGCTGCCGGCTGGCCACCATCTGCTGTTCCATCGCATACACTGCTCCGTCGTCTGCTGCAATCTGTCCTTCGTTCTCTTTGAGCCTGTCGACCGTTTGCAGCCACCAGCTCTTCATGCTTCACTGCCTGCTGTCCCTTACTGACCGTCACTCACGGCTTCTTCTGACGCCCGTCCTTCGCTGTCTCTCATCTTTCATCGACCGTTGTTGCTGCATTTCAGGACAACGACTGTCAGCTCGTTTGCAACCCTTTAAAAGCTTGTCAAGCCACCGCTCTTCACCACCTAACACTGGAGGCTCCAAGACAATCATTCCCAGTCGACGCTCATCTACACTCATCCAGACAATCGTCCCATCCTGCCCATCATTTGAAACTCTTTTGTTCACCATCCTTCTTCCTTCACGCATAACACTTTCAGACTAAGGCTGTGCCGATGCCACTTTTCCCGATACCGGTTCGATACCGTTGCCCGCTAACCCGGTTCCGATCCCGGTACCAGTGCTATTCGTCATTTGCCGATAATGTGCCGATGCCGATACCAAACCGGTTCGAATGCCGATATCAAATGATAACTTAATAAAGAATACAGAACGTGCTTAATAGTCAGGAATTTAATGGTGTAACAAACGTAACACTTTTACAAAGGAATTGTTTGCTAACACTTTATAGCTCAACGAGATTAAAACCTAACAGATTATTTATTTAAAAGTTGCTTTATTTTTAGTAGCGTTGGGAACAATACGGCATCTTATTAGTATACGAAAATGCCGATTCTGGAAAAAACAAGCCGATGCCGGTACTTTTTCCGGTACTAGTTAACCCGGTCCCGGTCCGATACCGATACCAGTGGTACCTGCAGCCGATCCCGGTACTAGTATTGGTACCTGCACAGCCTTATTTCAGGCCTTTGCCCCTTGCAAGCCGTTGTTGCTGCTCTCAAGTCTCCTTGACGGCCTTTGACATCTCGTAATTAGTACCCAGACGTGACCACGGTCCCGTCGCTGATCGTCACTTGAAGCTTCACGGACTGTCACCCGTCTCCACCGCTTGTTCACATCTTTTCAAGTTGGTAATCCTTCGTCCCGATCATCTTTGCCCAACAGGCAATCCTTTCCCGTACTTGGCCACTATCGTGATTAAAAAAAAAGGTGTTAAAGAACCACAAGTACATAAAAATGCGAGATGAATTTAATTTTCGGGAATTAAGTTTTCCCTTGATCACTTAAAAAGAACAAGACACCACACTAATGAATAATGAACCCTTACAGCCTAATATAAAACCTTTTCCAGTACATACTTGCTAAGGCTGTACCGAACAGATTTGGGGCTGATCGGCAAAAATCGGTTCGGCGAACAAAAATTTGCAGATTTTCGATTTTTGCTAGGCCCTTGACAATAAATAAATTCTGTTTCTCCACATGTTTGTTACCTTTTGTTTTAATTTAGGCTAGGCCTACATGTTTTACATTGTGTAGGCCAAGGTTAATAAGGAAAAGGTTTTATATTAGGCTGTAAGGGTTCATTATTCATTGGTATGGTGTCTTGTTCTTTTTACGTATCAAGGAAAAAATTAATTCCCGAAAATTAAATCAATCTTGCATTTTTATGTACTTGTGGTTCTCCAACACCTTTCAGGAAGTTTTTTTTTTTTATCACTATTCCTGCATACCACAAATTAATTGAAGTTTTATCGCCACTATCGACTGTTGCCTGCACCCCCGGATGCGCTTCACCGGTTCCATCAACTCATTCGCAGCTCGCTGCTTTGCGGTCACTTGCTGACTCAACCTTTACCATTCGAGGATTCAAGACTTCGTCTCTGAATAACGCTCGGCTCTTCAAGTCTGTCGCCCTTCGCTGTCCACCGTTCTCCACGGCTTCAGAATGTTATTCCGGCCAAGCCATCGCAGCTTCTCTGGACTGTCGCCTTCACTGTGAATCATCCTTCGCTGCCAGCCGTTATTCACCGACGACCATTGGCAACTGCCCTGGATTACAGCTTTCTGTTCATCGTCCTTTGTCACTGAAAATTCCTTTTACAGCTCTTCTGACGCTCATCCGTAACTGTCTGCGGTCTTTCGTCGACTGCCATGGCTGTCATGCAAGACTATCGCCCCTCGCACGCAGCTCTTCAAGTCTGTTGCCCTTCTCTGCCCGCCGATTTCTACAACTCCAGACTGTCGTCCCCACCGGGCCATGCCAGCTCCTCCTCCTCCTCACCATGAAATCATCCTTCGCTGCCTGCCGTCATTCACTGGCTGTCACGGGCAACTGTCCTGGACTGTCACTTACAACTCATCCAGTCTGTCATCATTGTTCTAGCCGTCGCAGCTCCTCGAAAGTGCCGCGTCGCCCGCTCTTGGAGGCTCGCAAAGACTGCGTCCTTCACAAGCGTCGTTCGTTCTTCACAAGTCGACATACACAACACGACCAAAACCGCTCCACGGCACTACCCGGTCAACTTCTTCACAGACTCTGACTCAGACCCAATTTCGAGACCTCTGCGACCAGCAACTGAATTCCGGCCTCTGCCGCCACCATTTCCTCGGCATCCATGCCTCACATTCAAGACCGAAGCAAGTCAGGTTCAAGCATAAGGCCTTCGCATCCTCCTGTCCCTCCTTCGCAAAGAGATCAAGTCCCTTCACAACATTGACAAAGATTAAAGACATGCCGCAGGATGCACCCTCAAAAACATGACATCCTAATCAAGGCACAACACCACGAGGGCCCGCTCGAACGGATCCGTCGCCAGCATCATTCACGACTCCCGCCCTGAAGTCCTAGCAAGATGTAATAGGCAAGGCCTAGACACCTATTGGATAATCATAAATGTCCTAGGACCTACTGTCAACACATCCACGCCCATCGTAAACCCGAAGGAGGAACTGTGGTTCAAATTCACTAAAAATGCTGTTTTAGTTGACCCTTTAATTTGCTCTCATTTTTCTTGTTTATTTATTATTTTCTTTAAATGAGCAATCTGCTCATCTGAATTATAAATGGAACAATGCTTTAAAATAACTTGGTTATTATTCTGATTGATTACCCACTCCAAACCGGATGTTGATCGATTATCTTGTCCTGGTGAAGCAGGAAGTGTACTTGTCAGATGGGCTTATCACTCACTCGCTCCTGGACTAGCGTCTGGAAAGATGGCCGCACGCACGCAAGCCAGCGTTGCTGTGCTTGTTAGAATTGGTATTTGTACTAGCCCCAAAAATGTTTTGCTATTTAAGTCCAAGTTCAGCTTTATCTGTAAATCATGTTTAGTAGTTGTTACTCATTGTATAAACCTAAAAAGGTTTTTTTACGACGTGTCCTTCGTTAATGGTTTCTCGTGTTGGTGACACTGCATAAATTCTTTCACGCACTTTGCCATTGACGCTACAACAGTTTTTCAACCCAAACTACATGTTTAGTTGGAAACCACAGGAACCATAACCAGCATCAATTCAGCAGCGACCACTTCAACGTCCCCGCTAAAACAGCCACTACTCCAAGCACCAATCAGTCGCCTACAGACCTTACTCTGTGTCCTTCGCCAGTCCTTCGATCGGCCTCGATCTCGTCTCCGGACTACAAACTCGACACCAAATTTTTCGCCCTGGACCATCCTCCATCGTGTCAAGAAGATGCACACCAAACCAAACCAAACAGACGAAGGCAAGACCTTCTGATGCCACCCCCTTTCTCCGCTTTTTATCCAACTCTTCAGCTGTCATGCCCATGGCCGTTGTCAACAAACCTTCCTCTCGATGCAGGGACCTCTCCCCCCCCCCATCATTTTATCTCGAAAGACTAAAGCCACATTGTCACAACAAACGACATGACCTGCATGCAACCTCAAGTTTTCACCAGTACGTCTACACGTCGGCTTCCGAAAGTGTACATAGCTTCCCCAATCCGGCTCCCGCTCGTGGAACCTGTTAACAACCCGTCGCTGAATTCATCCACACCTGAAAGTCAGTTTCTTCGTTCACATCCCTGTCACCTCTCAAATTCCCAGGATGACCTTTCCTATTCGACATGCGGATGACACGCACTGCACTGAACTCCTTTCTCACCTCATTAACCTCACGCACAAGGCTTTCCATACACATCATCGAGCCCTTTTTCAACAAGTCATCATCGCTTGTTAAGGCCATCACCATGAACACTATAAAAATCTTCTATTTTTTTTATTAAGGTCTTCTGCACCAAATAAAGCAAGTTTCATTGGACATTGTGGGTTTCTCAGCAGACCTCTCCAACCCACTCTCGAGGAAAACACGGCCTCCAAAACGCCTCTGATATCATGCCTCCACTTTGAGCTTCTCCAATCGTTTCTTCAACAAGAACTCGGGACCACACCATCACACCCGACAGAATTCCCTCACTTGACCTGAACCATTGACATTCTTCAACGACTGATTCAAAGGGATCCCAAAGAGTAAACAATCCGAGTAAACTGAACTGCCCTGAATTCTGTTCCCAGAACAAAAGGCAACTCTCATCACCTTGAAGACTTTTGACACATCGTCACTCATCACGTCCTTGCAGATTGAACGCCCAGCAGGTCACCACACTTTTCCAGACTGGGACCTATTTCGAATTCCATCACAGAAGCATCTTTTGAACCTCTTCAAAACTGTCACATCAACCTGCAAACCGTTTCTTAATGACATCAGCAACCAGTCTATGTTGCAGTTAGCTCAAGCTCTCTCCATGGGTCCTAACCATTGATTCCCTATGACGCAGAAACCTTACGAACCATCACAACCAATAATCATTCCAGCGCTCACTAACATTATTGGTGATGAACTTGAATGGTTGCTCTATTCTATTCCGAGCTCTACGCTTTTATATCAAGAGGACAAAAAAACCTCGAATTCCGCAAAGGTCGCAATCAACTTTTCCTCCCCTTCAAAACCCCCTTCAACGAAATGTCACCAAGAATGATTGCATCGTGGATCAGAACCGTCATAGCCAGCACTTATGACGACATCAGCAACAAGCACACTTACATCAATATCAGGACGACGGCATAGGAGCTAAAGGCAATCTCCACATCATGGGCCTTCCGCAGTATCACTGCTGTGTCTGAAATTCTGGAAGCCACATCGTAGAAAAGTCAATCCATCTTCATGACCACTACTTTAGGGAAATGTGACGAAACAAGAAAATGGACTACATTGTCTGGGACCCATAGTCGCAGCCGGACGTGTCATCCAACCCCCTTAACCACTGAAAACAGAAATTCGAGAAGCAGATGTCTTGAAGCAGAAGCAAGACCCATCTTTAAACAATCGACCCTTTTCAGGGCCACCACATTTTACGAAAAGATCCAAATCCTGTTTTTGTTTTCAAGAATGTGCAAAGTATGATCGTTTTGGGGGTGCCAGCTCGTAACCCTAGGGAACCCTTCAGGGTAATGTATGTTTCCAAACGGCAACTAGAAACAGTATTTTGCCAGCCTCGGGTGGCCGGCTGAAAATTGTTTCTATTGCCTGGAGGAAATATACATTACCTTTACCCTCCCTGCCTCCCCTCTTGAGTCACCACCATTACATATTGAGAGGGAAAAGATAACGGGCCTGGGAAAAGATAACGGGCCTCCTCGCCTGGGCACTTTTATAGAGGGGCTGCGCATGCGCATACCGGGTTAAGCAGCTGGCCAGCTCTAGACATCTTTGAAACCTCCAAGGAAGATACCATCCTTTGGGAAAGACTGCAAATATTTACAGATAATGTAAATTTCCTCCAGGCAATACACACAATTTTCAGCCGGCCACCCCGAGACCGGCAAAATACTGTTTTTAGTTTTGATTGGTAGAGTTTATTTTATTTTTAATTTAAAATTTAAATTTTACACTCATTGGGTTTACCAGTGTTATTAGTGTTATTTAACACTAACGGGAGAATGCCTTCAGAGTTTCAGTTTTTAGTCACTAAGTAAATTTTTTAATTTTCTGGACTTAATTTTTTGGTGAATCATTTTAGAAGATTTCAAGATACCGGTAAGTTTAACGCCTCCCCAGCGTACATCTGTCCCACATTTGGTTAACAGAGCAAGACGTCCCGAGGTGGGGGAAAAAGAATATAGCGGGGCCCCCCCCCCCCCCCCAAAAAAAAAAAACCCACTACCACACCAAAAAGGGATGCAGTGTGTGTGTGTGTGTGTGTGTCGCTGTTTGGGTTGATGTTTCTGCATGCTGTCATTAAGATGCCCCACCGCAAAACAAAACATTTCTGGCCAACAAAAAAATAAACCAATGCCAGTTACTTTTTTTTTTCTTTTTCACGCACGTCTCTGGTTGGTAGTGTACTCTTTCGGAACTCGTTTCTCGTTAAACCTCAAAAAAAAAAAAAAGAGCGTGCAGTTTTTTGGGTTTGATTCCGAAACACGCAGTGTATGCAGTTACCACTACCCAAATGGTTCTCTTTCACACTGCGAGAAGGTACGTCAAGGAAAAACAGTGGGGAAAGGGAAACTCGGAAACGTGTTGCTGTCCCACTGAGTCTGACTTTGGCCCTGCCATCCATTAACCAGTTATGGACTTCCGCAGATACAGACCCCAGCCTAGGCCTTGAAGTTGATACTTTAGTATTCTCATCTGGTATGCATTCATTGATACTTGGTATTTTCGCAGGAAGAAAGGTACTAACCTAACACTGTTACTGACTTGGCCAATCAAATGCTCACGAAAAAATAATATTTAAATGGTGTATTCTAAAAGAAACGTTACATTTTTGGCAAAAAGAAGGTAAAAAAAACACCTTGAGTGTAAGGCACAGACAGGACCAAGCATGACTGAAATTAATTGAATTAAAAATTAGCTGTAATTAAAAATTAAAAATTGAATTAAAAAAAAAAGTTCAAGTCCACCGCTCATAATCAATCAGTTTCAAAATAAAGATACACCAGTACTTTATGAATTTTCGACGAGCACATTCCCGACTTCTTAGGCACAGGGCTTCTGAAGGGCATGTTGGACTTTGTTTACATACTTATACGCAGCTTCTGCGTTTGACTTGGTAAGTGGACATTGCCTCCGGTATTTATAAAGTAGTGGAACATTGTCATTTGCCTCATTCAGCCACTCCGCTGCAAGCAGATCCCTCAAGTTGTTCGCAATGAAGTATCTAACTCCGGGGTGTGATGGGCCTTGTACATTGTCGCCAAGAAGGTTGGAGACACCAGAGGTGGTGTTACTTTTAGTTTTAGTGTTTTGAACAAATCAGCGGGATACTCAACCGACTTCTGCTGCAGGATGAGCGGGATCTGCTTGCAACGGAGTGGTTGAATGAGAAGAATGACTATGATCCACTACCTTACAAATACAGGGGGCAACGACCTCTAACCGATTCAAATGAGCTGCTGTGTACAGGAATGTAAACAAAGTCCAACAATCCCTTTAGAAGGCCTGAAGAAATGGGCGTGTGCTCGTCGAAAATTCGTAAGGTACTGCTGAATCATTATTGTGAAAGTGAACGATTTATGAGTGGTGGACTTGAACTTACAGATAATGAAGCGTAACGGTTCAGAGAAGTTCTAATAACGGTTTTTTCGGGAAAAAATGTGCCGTAATAATAGAATTTAACTTGAGGAGTGTGCTCTTTAATAGAACTAGAGATCTTCTAATTTTTTTGTGTGAAAACTGCGTGAAAACAGTCTCTCCAGTGTAGGAACCATTCGCCTTCTTCAGAGTGTGTATAGCAGGCCTCGAAATAAGAATTTCATGGTTGTTGAAAATTTGTTAGGAGCCCTCGTGGCAAAAGTTTTCTATCTGGTGGCAGTGGTGTAAACTTCCACCAGAGCACATTTTCTGCATTTTTAATCCACAATGAACAGTCCTTAATAACTTGATCAAATTTTTTTTGCCGGGGGGAGGGAGGAAGGATAGAGGAGGAGAAAGGCAACTACCGGTAATATAAAACTGCAATAAAAAGTAAAATGTCCATTTCCAAATCACACTGGGTTTACTTTTATTTTGAAAACTTAAATGCTTTTGTTTTTTTAGCAGTAAAACCAAAGCCTGCAAACACATGAACCATTTTTCGACTGCTCGATTAGGGTTGAAATCTTGAGAGTAAAGGGCCTTCTGCACTAATTCTCAGTAACGCGCACATACCATCAGCATTCAGAGAAGCTCTCTGGTCACTGTTTATCCGCTTCATGAACATTCTTTCTACGGCTGATGTGGGAAAGGGTTTTTTTTTTT
>JAHWFP010193788.1:0-38505 GCA_023313725.1 Lithobius niger
ACTAAAACATTAATAAATAAAATTAATGAAGGGTAAACGTTCAGGTAGACTCGAAAATAAAACTGAGCAAACTACGAACTAACCAAAAAGGTTTTGGAAAATTAACAAAATAGGACAAATAAAAAAATAACGGAAATTAACAAATGCATTTTGTAAAAAGAAAATCGCCTTTAAAACTTAGCCTAGGCTTTTTTAACGATTGTTCCGTTATTATTATTCTGTGTTGATGTTACTGATTCTTGTGTTAAAACACGCCAAGTGCACACAAGCGCCTTCTGTGCGTCATAGTGGCCTAGAAAAATTTTTTTTAATGAATAAAAAAAGATTTTATTCAATTCCTATCAATAATTATGCCAAAAGCTTTCTTCTTGGTAAGCGTCGAGGCGACTTCTGAGTAGAAATACCACATGATTTACAAGAGCCTATCAGGTTGCCGTGTTGCAGCGGCAACGATAAATAGACTGATTTCTATTTCCACGCTCCAACACGGCAAAAAGAGCGTGCGCTTCGAGTTTGTTGATGTTGCGGTGTTTCTACACGGGGCGCTCTCATGCTGCCGCAAACTGCTCTGAAACACGCGCTACATCTCATCCGGTGTGTGACACTCAACTCATTGCTGTGGTTGTGGAGATGTCTGCAGCACGGTGAGACAGGTTTCAACAAAATGTGTTGTCCTGCGACCAAATGACGCATGTGGTGTGTGGCTGGCCTAAGGTGTTCGATGCGGTGTGCAGCCGGCCTTAACCGTATTAATAAACAAAAACGGAACGTTAAATGTTTAGAGTAAGGGTCTAAAAGTCAAAACCAAGCTTTGACAGTAAGGGTCTAGGTATAAAATTTTGTAAGATGATGGTAAGCATTAGACCGTTACTACCCGGTGTTTAGCTTAGTTCTACTCTATTCGGACAGAACGTGTGTGTGAACGGTTGTAGCAGGTTTTCTTTGTTCTTCGAATATTGTTAAGGAACTTTAAAAACATAATTTTCTTGTAAAGTTTGGCATTTTGTCTTTTGATGCTTTAGAATTTTTTATTATATTTCGTAGATTTACGGTAGAGGATAACCAGTAATGCTCTATGTTGCAAATACCCTGCCATGTTACTAAATCGAAAAATAAGTTTCAACATAAAGCAAAGCAGCAAACGTATACCATGCGACCACTGGATCATCACATGGGTCATTGTAGGAGGATTTCCAGTTTTTCGTCAAAATGTATTTATTTCTGACCACCGGGTAGTCAACCCCTTACAAACGTCTTACAAAATTTTATACCTAGACCCTTACTGTCAAAGCTTGTCCCGTGTTCCTTCTATAAGTTCTGACTTTTAGACCTTTACTCTAAACATTTAACGTTCCGTTTTTGTTTATTAATTCGTGTTATTTTAAGAATTGCAGCTAAACTGTAAAACAGTGCAGTTTACGGTCAAAGTTGAGAGTTTAACACAAAGACCCTAGGCTGACTCTTACTAACACTGGCTCTTTAATCTTCAGTCTTGCAGCTGGCGTTTGCTAATTGGCATTGTTGCATAATAACAATGTTTAAAACAATGTAAAACAATCGATCTGGTCGTTTAGAGCTCCATAAACCCTGAACCACTTGATCAATTAGAAAATGCTTTGTGGAAAGGGCACATCTACAGAGCTATAACTGTAAAATGAGCTAAGAACCAGCTTCATAGGACAAATGGTTTGACCTGTAGAGAGGACAGACGAAATGTACATCCCCAGAACAAGACCAAGAACAAGAAGTTGTCTATTTGACCCCTCTCTGTATCTCAAGTTTGGCTCGCCCAAATTTCACAATTTTTGGACTGCAGACAGATTCCAAATTTGGTTTAAAGATGTTTACTTTTACGGAGTTATAAGCTCACAAAGTTGAAAGTTTAACACAGAGATCCTAGGTCGACCCTTACTAACACTGGCGAGCCCTTACTAATATCGAGTGCATATCTGGAATTTCATTCTTCATAATATTCCGGTTTGTTTCATGGTGGGGTTATAGGATGTCTTATCGTTTCCGCACGAAGTTACTCCTCCACCTCCAACCAGTTCTGATTGCATAGTCATAAAATATCATAACCCGATGTGCGGTTCATTCCAGTAAGTTGCGCTCGATGTATGGAACATTCCAGTAACGTGCGCTCGATCAGACAAAATTCGTTTGTGTAATCATAACACTTGCGTTCGTACCAACGATTCATTTGGCCAGAAATTTCTCTCTGGAAGGGGGGGGGGGGCGAATTGCTTTGCTGGGCACAGAAAACATGTTTGGCGGGAATTGACCCTTTCCCCAGACACAGTCTCGTATTAAATCGCCACTGGTAGCATTGTAAAATATTTAAACAGGAAAAAAAAATTAAGCTTATTTTTCGGAGATGATCAGACACAGATCAATCGATCCACGAATGACTGCGTTTAATTGATCGCCTAAAACTTAAATAATTGTTTTCGTATTTAAATATTTTGAACTGCACCAGCTAACAAAAGGGAACACTAAAGCTTGAGAAACAACAAAATGGGACAGTACATTTAAATGACAGAGCAGATAGGGCAAAAAATCATTAAGAAAAACAAAAAAATGAGACTTGACTTTATACGTGTTAATTTCAACGAACACTCCTGTTTAAACCAACCAACAGGTGATAAAACATAGATCTACAGAAGCCAAAACTAAACGCAGGGGTAGGCTAAGGCCGGCCGCACACCGCATCGAACGTATATGCAAAGACGCCTTTTGTCTTGTCGCATGTCCATTACAAAACGTTTTACCCTAGGGCCAAATTCATAATGACGGCTCAACTCAAAGTCTGAGCTGGTACTTTGCTAAGTCAGGGCAAAGCCTGAGCCGAGATCAGACTCACTTTGGTACACATAATGAAATCCAGGCTCGACTTAGCAAAGTAAAGCTTTGGGGTGAGTTTGAGCCAAGCTCACACCTAGCAAAGCACAGCTTTGACGGATCCATGGAAACACAAATACACAAACAGATAAATAATGGGGGAAAAAGTAATAATAATAATAATAATACTTAGAAAGAAAAAAAAACAATGTGCACTTGTGAACTTGTTTTTTAGTAATACAAAAGAGCATACAATACAATTACTGACTTTACATAGATTTCATTTTTATAATTTTGAAGACAAACCATTGATATTTAACAAGAATTGATTCTAAAAAGAAACGTGTGATAAAACTCGAAGCTAACACAACATATCCGTTTTGCTGAACCAGGTCGCAACTGACAAGAAAGGGAAGCCCGCACATTGGGGGATTTGGATCACCCCCCCGCCTCCGCCCCGCCCCTTATGCTCTTTCAGTAAATAAAGATAAGCCATGACAAAGGCTATTCAAGGATTAAAATACTGATTTTAGGGTTACATGTTCAATATGGCCCGGCCATCTAATTTTTTTTTAGAATAGCTATATTAGGCATATTTTTTAGAATACATGGATGGGGGGGATGGTGCTTGCACCTTTTTTAGTGATCTTTGCCCTTCTTTTCGATGAATGTTTCTCTCTTTCCCCCTCCCTAGTTTGAAAGTGTGTGGGCACCTATGTGACATTAAAAAAAATACGTCTCCAGCAATGAATCAACAAGGATCACATTCAGAAGATAGATACAGAAGTAGATGTTTTGTTGAACCAGGTCGCAAGTGACAAGAAATGGACACATTTTTACGCAGGATTAGGCCTACTGATGTAATCCGCTGCAGCTTTTTGTCGTTTGTCTCTCTCTGCGAGTGCGTATTACTGGCACTGGCGTGCTGATAACATCACACTTATCCCTGGTGGACCACGGAAACACGGTAAGAATACGTTGTTAATTAAACTACGTATTTTACACTGTAATAATGATAGGCTACCGGTAGGCTGTATTCAAGGGTGTCGATTTTTCTAATTGTGGAGTGAACAAGTCAAAAAACAACAGACAACCAAAATTTCGTATTTCAGGGTGGATGAATTCTTAAAATGTAGGGGGAGGGTTCCGGGTATTCTTCTTATGGAAGTCTTGCACCCGGTCCCCCCTTCCCATATTACTACCCTCGTAGTTTTGTAAAGGAGGGGGGGGGGAGACAAGGCAGGCGCAGGCATTCAACCGGGCCGGTGGACCAATACGGCTGCCATCTCCTGGCGTCGGCCAATTAAAGCCAGGCTAGAAAGCTAGCACCCGAAAATAGCATTTTAACAGTTTGCGTGAGCTTGACTGAATGTAATAAAATCATATGCCACAAGAAAGCGAAAATTTAATAAGATGGAACTGTTTATATAGCAGTTTCTAGTATATTTAGAGGATGCTTAGCGGCCAACAACCCCGATAGGCAGCACTACGGTAAAAAAAAAAACATACTGGTAAAATAGCTACCTTGCCTTGCTACTAAATTGTTTACTACCCTATGTTTGGGACTTATGACTCATAATATTTGATGACCTGACTTACGCAACGGGAAAAGATGAAAGTACATTTTTTTGTTTCAAACTCTACATGTTTCAACTCCTCTCCCCTCCCAGGATTGATGCCTATGTAGCTTAGCGGGGATGGTGATGCTAACAGGGATGGGGACGGGGATAGGCAGTCATGAGAATGGGTCCAAATATAGAAAATTAATACGAGCATGTTCATTCTTTTTACGGCAGCAATGAACATAGAGCGACCGTGTTCGTTCTTTGCACAGTAGCAGTGAAAGAGGTTATCGGCCGACAATGTGACGGTTAATGTAGAGTAGTAATAACAATCAGTAACAAACGAAATATGAAATTGTATTGTTGACGGAAAACTCGGGGCTCTCAAATTCTGGGCCCCAACAAAACAAATACCAATGTAACAACATACCGGGTACTACGACAACATGGCGACCTATCGTCTGCCTTGGAGGAAAGAGATACTGGTACATGGTACGCTAGGATAAGCTAGTTTAAATTTAATAGTGGTAGCTGGCAGGGAAGATGAGGCTGAGCAACAGGATAATTTGCGTGCGTTACATTATAATGGGCCACCTACACCACCACAGTACTTTGCACACATGCAAAACGCTACTAACGACGGGGCAGGGAAATGAGGGCAGTTGTATATCCATTTTTATTCTGTAAATATTTGCGTGTGCGTATTTTTATACGTTCGTGGGGTGTTAGTAAACGCAGTCAGTGATGAATGAACAATCATACGAAAACCCCCAAAGGGCCCATGAAGTTTTCGTCAAAAAAAAAAAAAGTAGTGACATTAGAGCCCCAATGGCTGCCACCAAGTTTATGATCCGAATCGAGATCACTCAATTCAAGCTTAATTGACAACCACCAAGGTGTCAGTGAAGAGTCGGTGATCAAGGTTGGGAGACAAGAAACTTGGTGGCAGCCGTTGTGGCGTTTATATCGCTACTACTTTGATGAAAACTTGATGGGCCCATTTATCCGTTTGGGACCTTTAAAGGGTATACGGTTATTTGGTTTGGCTGAGATATTGCTGGTTGCGAGCTCCTTTCGAAAATGTAAATGTAAATTTATGCTTGAAAGGTCTAACGAAACTCTAA
Organism: Lithobius niger; assembly: GCA_023313725.1. NCBI lineage: Eukaryota > Metazoa > Arthropoda > Chilopoda > Lithobiomorpha > Lithobiidae > Lithobius > Lithobius niger. The sequence continues at coordinate 5,525 of JAHWFP010193788.1, forward strand.
ACTTTAGTGTGTGTTCTTATGCCTTTTGTTATCATTGCACTATAACATAACACGCAAGGCAATAGAACTTGAAGCCATTACATCTACGGGAAAGAAAGTCGCAATCAATTTTTTGAGCCCTTGTAACATTCGACGACTTTTGTTAGCAATAACAACGCTTATTGTAGAAACCATTGTTAATCAAATCAAGGGGAAGAAGTTCGTGTCGTTGATCATTGACTCAATAGTTATTGTCCTCTTATTGCAACAATGAACGTTGATAACCTGTTTTAGAAGCGGTCAAGGAAGCAACAAAAATCCCGAGGGCGCAGCCCGAGACAGGTTTATTGTTGATTTCGAGACCGATTCTAAAACAGTTATCAACGTTCATTGTTGCAATAAGAGGACAATAAATGTCCTGTCATCCTACGTCATTTCCTGCATTGTTTAAGCATTCTATTCTAAGCACGGAAAAGAACGGCTTCGGGCCATGATGGCTCTTCAAATAAATCAAATGAAATCTACAGGCAAACCGTAGAGGCAACACGACGCTAGAATCACTTTGCTGAGTAGGCGGTCGTAGGGCAGTAATTTTAGTCGGCAGCGAACGAAAAAATTTATAATTTCGCGCTTCCCGTCCTCCCACCTAAAAAATAAAAATTGCTGTTTTTTTTAATTCTTTCTCACACCCCACGTTTTTAACTGTTGCCTACCCCATTTTTTAGGAATTTTAGTTTAGGTTAGGTTTTAGGATTTTTGAGCCATTGATTTGACCTCAAATCCTTCTTGTCGATACTAACGTAGTTTTCTTGATTTTGATCTGGCGGGAGGGGCTAAAAACGATGGGGATGGCTCTCGAAAGAAAGAAATATGCTGTGTGGATTGAGTGTTTTTAGGGCTTTGGTATATCCTTCCACAGAAAAACTGAATCATTAAGTATTACAGACGATGGTTAAGAAAAAAAAGTTATTTATTTTTGAAAACATCAGATTTCGAATTGAATTTTCAACATTAGATGGTCAAGAGTAACCTCATATAGTTTTGAGTGTTTTCTTTGGTTGGTTGCCGTTCAAAAAAGTGTGGTGATAACTATTGTTTAAAAGTGTGATGATAACCATTGTTTAAACTTTCAAAAGTATGGTGATAAGTTAGTTATCATCACACTTTTAAACAATGGAAATACGACCGCTGGTAATAATAAAGACTTTTTGAGCACCACTTTACAACAATGAAAACGGCTAAAGTAGGATGACAAGAGCAAGAAAGAAGTAACAGTGATGCTTCTTCGTTACTTGGCATGCTGCTGCTGATGATGGACCTGAGCCCAGTAATCCAAAGTCTGTTGAGCGTCTTGTGTCGGTGTTCACCAGCAGTGATACTACTAGTGAATATTTGAATGGCAAGGTGGTAGAAAATTTGAAAGCTCTGGAAATCAATACAACTTGGGTAGTGGGACAAAGTTACGACGGTGCAGGCAATATGAGAGGAAAGTATAAAGGATTGAAAACAAGGATGCTGGAAGTTGCGCCATATGCATTGTATATTTGGTGTCATGCACATTGACTTAATCTTGTTGTAATGAGTTGTATTCAGCTTGCCTGATATGAGAAATTCATTAGGTATAATGGAGGAACTTTACACCTACATGTCAGCCCACAAGCGAAACGAAATATTTCAGAAGGAACAAGAACGTGCATCTGAGCAGAGAAACGTGCAACTTAAGCGAGTTGTTACGACAAGATGGAACAGCGTAGAATCAGCAACGACCACCCTAATGAAATGTTATGCTGTAATAAGTGCTCTGGAAATATTATCGAACAGCAAGGATCCAGCCACATGATCTGCTGCTTACGGACTGCGTTAACAGGCTAAGATCATTTTCAGTTATTGCCACCATTCATGTTTTGAGCGACCTTTTCGATATTGTTGGGTCTGCATCCCGTTGCCTGCAAGGTGTCGGAATAGATCTGTCAATGGCAACACAACTGTTACGTCAGTGTAAAGAAAGACTGTCAACTCTTCGAGAAAATGCAGATAGTTCCTGGGAAGCAGTTGTAAGCAATGTAAATAGATTTTATCAAGTGCACAGCATTGACCGAAATCCTGATCAGTCCGACCAGCGTGGTAAAGAAAAAGACTCTAATAAAAGCGTCCCAAGAAATTAGAGGCAATTCCACGATGAAGCACCAGATGAACCAATATCTGACCCTCTTACATGTTTGAAAGTAAACCATATTCATAGCAGCACTAGACGAAATTAATTTACAAATGTGTGACAGGTTCAGTGATGATGAGCTACACACTTTGAAGGAGATGGCCCTATTTTCCCACAATTCACTATATAGTGCAACTGAAGAGTGCACAGCAGATAGTATCAGACAATGTCAGTTCTATGAATACGACAAAAAGACATTGCCAAAGAGCTGAAAGAATTCCGTGCAGCTTGCAAAGTTTGTCACAATCTTGTGGACATGCACGATTTGGATCCAAGTTCTAAATTGTCAACTCCTACAGCTTCAACTAGTTTAGCCATTAAGTAGAAAGAAAACGTAGTTAGCACGGATGACAATCATGATGAAGTCATCAACAACGATGCTCAAATGGCATCAATGAGACAGAAACAGATGAAGCCAGGTGGACCCGCAATAGCTTTATCCGCCCATTAAGTGACTTATCTGGTTATCCAAACCTGCTTGATTTATATTGCATATTCGTCACCCTTGCTGTAAGCAGCTGCTCGGCAAAACGCTCCTTACGCAGACTAAGAATAGTAAACTGCGAAGTACTATGACAGATGAGTGGCTGCGTAGTTTGTTGATTATTTCTTCAGAACAGGACATTGCTGCTGAATTAAGTATCGACCTGATTATAAAGAAATTTGCGATGTACTCAAGGAGTTGCCTAAGAAATTGATGTGAAGTCTCAATGTAATAAATCAGTCATTCGAATTAGTAAAGAATTAAGAGGTACAGTTTTTATCATTAGGATGGAATAGGGGAGCAGTGACAGATTTAGGTGGGTGCACTGGGTGCGGTCGCACCCCCCTTCAGCTCTAAAAATAAATTTAAAATAATTTGTTTTCAAAAGTTAATTTTCGGGCACAGAAAGGCATTGAAGGAAATTCAAACGACATTAAACCAGCAGCTGATAAAAGTGCATAGCTAGTTAGGCAGTATTCAGATGTCATTGTGAGTAGTCGGTATGGAGTAGTTCGTTCCCATGTTGGTTGGGGGTGGGGGCTGCTGAATAAATATTTTGACAATAGTAGTTTATGGTCTAAACTTGTCTACAAGCAGGGCCTCCAGAAGCCAGAAAAGCAGTAAAAAATACTAAAAATGTCAAGGTTTTAGGAGAGCTAGCATTGCACCCCAGACACCTAGTTGGCATTGCAATGGCCAGCAATAGCACCCCCTTTAAGGTAATCCTAGATCCGCCAATGGGGATGGGGGACATAATAATTTTTAGTTGGGGGAAATTGCCTCGATACAATTGCCTCCGTGTTACAATTTTTACCGAGGGGGGGGGGACATAATTTTTAGTTGGGGGGATTGCCTCATTGTGTTAGGGGGGGATAGACGCCCCTGGTTGTAGTACCAGACTTCGACCGAAAGGGAAGGAAAAGGTTGGTCCGCCCTTTCCGAAAAGCAGGATCCTTAGTGGTATCTAAATAGTAACGAAGAATCCTAACAGGGTACTGAAGACGTTCATCTTCGGCTCCAGCAAGAGGACCAAGGGCAGGGACCGTGAAGGACTTGGAAGGCTCGGAAGGACCCTGCGTTTTTGCACGAAAGGATGCGCTTGGCAAAAATCTCACACACCTGGCTCAAAGCGCAAGTAAGCCTCGTCCATACTCAAGGCCTGAAGCTCACAACACCTTAATCCCGAAGCCAAGGCCAGAAGAAAAACAGTTTTTCTTATCAAAAGTCCATGAGCTGCCTGACCCAAAGGTTCGTAGGGAGGTCTGAGAAGACTATAGACAGCACCAAAGAGAGGTCCCACCTCGGAAAAAGTTTACGGGTCACGGGCCGTTCAACGCCGGAGGCCTTGAACACCGAGTTCAATGCGGAACGGAAAACCTTAATCGCAGACATGTTCATGCCGGAGGTAAAAAGTTGATCAAAAAAATCAGTCAGCTGTGCTAAAGATCGAGCCAAGGGATCAATCTTCCTCCCACCGCACCAACGAATCCACTTCCCTTCTATCATCTTACGGGTGCTACCATGGAGACATCCGACGATACGAGTGGCAACTTGCTCCGAAATTCCATCCGCCTTGAAGAGCTTGACGATAGTAGCCAGGCGTGAAGTCTTAGGACTGAAGGAGTCTTGTGGACCACATATCCCCGGTGGAAGATTTTTGTCCACCGGGAGCTTTCGCGGGACGTCCACTAGAAGATCCAGGAGCGGGACAAACCACGCTTGAACTGGCCAGTCCAGAGCGATTAGCACGTAAAGACCGTCCGACCTCGCAATCTTCTCCAGGACTTGCGGCAGAAGGAGGGAAGGGGGGAACAGGTAAGCAAACATGTCCCAAGACGCTGACAGAGCATCCGTCGCCCACGCCCGTGGATCCGGAAAAGGACTCATGTAATGGGGAAGACGATTTGGGGAAAGAGGTTGATCACGAGTGTGCCCCAGAGCGAAAATCATCATGCAGATTGACATCTTCAGACACCACTCCGTTGCCGGAATCTTCCCTCTTCGTGACAACTTGTCGGCCAGGACATTCCGATTCCCGGAATGTGTAGGGAGGAAATCTTCATCTCCTTCTTTACAGCTAGAAGAAAAATCATGTCCGCCTGGAGATGAAGGTCTTTTGAGTGAGTTCCGCCCCCTTTGTTCAGGTCTGCCACCGCCGTGGTGTTGTCGGACTGAATCTGGATGTTCTTGTTCCGAAGGACGTCTTGAAAATGAAGCATGGCAAGGTAGAAGGCACGCAATTCCAACACATTGATGTGCCGTCTCCGTTCTACCATGTCCCAGCATCCCGAAGCAGTGAGGCTCCCCAAATGTGCACCCAAGCCTGTGTCGGAAGCATACGTGACGAGGATGAAATCTGGTTTTACCTTTTCACCCGCAGAGGACGTTGGTTGGGTCGCACCACCAGAGAGTTTCGACGCGGGGAAAAAGGGACGACATCGTGACTAAAATCCGATACGGATCCTAAACCGGACGCCAATGTGCCTTCCGGAACCAATGAAGAGGACGTGCCCTCCATCTGCCGTAAGGCACCAAATCCGCAGTGGCGTCCTGGAGATCGATGATCTTGCACAACATCCTCATGGAGAAAAGTTCCTCACGCAGAAGAGCAACAATCCCTTCCTTTATCGAAAGAAATCTTTCCGGCGTCGGGCAAACAGTGAACTTGTCCTTGTCGAACAGAGCTCCCAGGAAACTGAACGTCGTGGACGGGAGCAGACGTGACTTCTCGACGTTGACACCAAATCCAAGACGAAAAAGAAGGTCCAATGTCTTTTCCAAGTCCAGAAGAAGCTGCATCCGATTCAGATGCCTAAGCAGCCAGTCGTCTAGATAAGCGTGAATCAGAACTCCCCTGGAATATAGCGCCGCCAAGACCGGTCGAGTGATCATCGTAAAAACCCGTGGAGCGGTTGTCAACCCGAACGGTAGCATCTGGAAGAAGTAAACCGTCCTCCGGAAGACGAAGCGGAACAGATGATAGACACTCGGATGCAGCGGAACGTGAAGATATATGCATCCTCCAAGTCGATCGAGGTGGTTTGTTCCCCGGGTCTCATGGAACGACGAATCGAAGTTAACTTTCCATCTTGAAACTGGAGTTGTCGATGAAAGTGTTCAGGAACTTCAAATTGAAGATCAGACGGTTTCCCCCTGTCTACTTCGGGACCAGGAAAATCGGGCTGTAAAAACCTGGAATCGTCCAGTCTTCGCACACTCGAATGGCACCCTTGGTGAGAAGAGATCGCACCTCCTCTTCGAATAAGGCATCTTGGTCCCTCAGCTGATCCCAAGGAGGAAAAGGTGTGAGCTTCGGATAAGATACGAACCTCGGTTGGTAGCCGTCCGTGATCACAGAACGAATCCACGGGTCGTCTGCGATCTCGTTCCAAACTTCTACTTGTCTTTGAAGGCGGCCACCAACCGAGGTGGAATGACGTCCCACAAAAACCGGGGTACTCCTCACGTCAGTAGTTCTTCCCTCTTCCCTTGCGGGCTGGCGACTTGCTACGAGGTGCAGGCTTCCATTCCGGTGTTCGCTGTCGAGAAGACCCTCGTCCTCTTCCTCGGCTCCGGCCACGGAAGCCCCCACGAAAGAGCATCTCCTTAAAATGGTCCCATCTCCCTTTCTGAGGAGCCTGAGACTTCTTTTGCTGGAACTCCTTTGTTTCCTTCGACGCTTTTACCTCCGCATTAAGGGACAGCGCAATCTTCAAAAGTTCGCCCCGAAAGAGTTCCAGCACAGTGAAAAGGTAAAGTTCGCAATTCTTGCACCTTGGCTTCATGAAGACCACTTGCCGACGCCAAAACTGAATCCCGTCGAAAAAGCATTGAATTCACAACTCCTCTCGTCTGCCAGTGTAACGCTTCAGTTGAAAATTCCGCCACTTTCCGAAGAAGGCAGCAAATTCACCAGAACAATCGGGATCACCAGTCGCTTCAACACAGGCCGCAGCCGCAGTGTGCATCATGTCTGCATGCGAAGCAGCGCGAATGCCCATGCGCTGAATTTCCTCTTGAATCTCAAACTGCTTGTAAGTGATGGGCAACATCTTTGGCACACGCAGAGTCGTCCCAAACTCCAAAGGCGCAGACTCGGGAAGAAAATCCCCCTCCGGAAAGGGAATGAATTGATCCGTTTTTGCTGCTAAGAAACTTGCCGAACCCTTCGCCGGGGGACCGACTGGACCATCAAGCTCAAGCTCTGTTCCCGTACCACGCAAGTGTCCACCATGACGCAACAAGGAACGCAAGACCAAGGCTGACTGCGGAATACTCGTTCTCGACGGATCCTGTTTATTACGACATGAAAAGGCAGCATCTGTCCGAAGACCCCGGTTTTTAGAATTCTGTGCCGAAGGCTGGGGGGGGGGGGGGGCAATATTCCGTGGGAACATTCTCAAAAACAAAGGGAATGACTGTCTCCATAGGCACCTTCGAATGGTCATCCTTCTCAGAATGAATTGAAACCTCATCATCAAACTCCTCGTACTCCTCACTAAAAGAAACACGTTTCTCCACAGTCTTTAGCGTCTTTGCGCACCACCTCAACAGGAAGCGAAGGCGCCGGAATCGACGAAGGCGCCGAAGCGGACGAAGGCGCCGAAGCTGACGAAGGTGCCGAAGCGGACGAAGGCAACAAAGCTGTCGAAGGTGCCGAAGCTGACGAAGGTACCACGGCTGACAAAGTCACTGAAGTCGACGAAGGCACCGATGAAACGAAGGCAGGAAACTGCGAAGACCCTTTAACACGAAGAGGCACAGATACAGGATGGTTGTCAGAACGAGAGTAAGACTTGTCCGAGGGCTTCTTAAGTTCAAGTCGAACAGACGACGGCGAAGTAGACGAAGAACAACAAAGGCGGTCACGATGGCGCCGCACGCTATGAGGAGAGCCACGATCTTCGCCCAAACGATGGGCATCAGACTTCGTTTCGGGGGACGAAGGCGAAGGTGAACGCCCCATAACACGAGGCCTGGAACAACCAACGGAACGAGACTTGGCAGGTCTCAAAACATCTTCCTGGCCATCCACTATAACAGAAATGTCACGATCAGTTTTATCAACCACCTGCAATTCCGTAGAAACCCCCTGTAGCGGCAAAACAAAACTTTCACCACACTCTAAGGGTTTGACAACCACAGTATTTTCAGCGTGCAAAGCACCTAAATTAAAACCACTGACATCCTCACCAGACACCAACTTAACATTCTCCACAAATTTAAAGTACGTCAGATTGGGGGAGAACAGGGCTTCCCCTCAAAATTAAGGAACGAATCCGGGGGCACAAAACTTGCACAAGGTTGCACAGGCAGGGGGTTTTCCACCGGCACAGAACACAAAAGGGATTTCTTAAAATCGTTAAACAAGCCTGCAAATGAATTAGCCCGACTATCAAGGACAGCTTTCGGCTGTGACATAGTAATCGGGGCATCCGAATCCAAGGCGAAGGCAGGATAAACTGAAGACGAAGTCTGAGTACACGGAAACACCTTGGGGCTACAACGGGGGTTAGGCGTCGGAGGAACCGAATCGTTCAAAACACAGTCTAACCCAGCAGACACATCAACATCACGACGCACAGGAGACGACAGAAGAGGAGAAGGCGCCAAAACTCTACGTGAAACATTCCCCGACAAGGCAGATCCAACACGACGCTGTTTAGGCGGGGTAGGAAGAGCAGGAAACGATCGAAAAGCAGACGTAGCACGCTTGCGTGGAGAACGGGGCACAGCCGCCGACGAAGGCACCGAACAGGCAGCGGCGCCATCTTGGCTTTGTGCTGCAAGGCACGTCGACGGGACTTACCACGCTTCACCAAAATAACTTTCCAATCATCCTCAGATATCTTTAAACAAAATTCCTGGCAAGGATTGGAGGTTGGACTACAGGTTCTACAAGACCAACACAAAGGACGCACATTCAAACTGCTGCTGCGAAGGTGAGAATACGTCAGAGGTGAACGCACAACGTCGGAAGAACTCAAATCGTCCAACGATGACATCGAATCCAAGCGAAAAAACGCCACCAAATGTCACACAAAACCTTCACCACCCTCTAAGGGTTTGACAACCACAGTATTTTCAGCGTGCAAAGCACCTAAATTAAAACACAATCCAGAATCGAAACAAAGCCAAAGGGAAGGCAAATCTCCGGCCAAACACACGGAAATTCCGAAAAACACAGAGCACGCCAACAACACGACCGTACGTAGCGCGTCCTGACAAAAAGGATGACCTCCAGTGCGCATGCGCGTGGCACTTTGATTGTTGGGAAGCGTCATCATGGAGTCTTTTGGTGGTGAGTAACTGCTTTTATTTTTTGGATGTCAGGAAATTTCGTCAAAATGACAAATTATGCAAATTTTTAATTGGGTAGGTATTCTGGGATAAAAATCAAAATCACAACAGGCCTTTTAGTTACAAAAGACCGAAAGCAAAGAAAAAAAAAAAAAGAAACCAACCTAAAAAATAAACTATTTTTTTTTTCATTTTATGAACAAAACTGTCTCGACTCTTGCAACAAGGGAGTCATCTTTGGTTTATCATGCTATTATAAGGTATGCGGTTCTTGATGTCGTCATTAAACAGTATTACTTTTTGAATTTAACCCCTTGGCGTCCAAACCGTGATTTATAGTCACTTCAAAACAGTTTCTAAAACTCCCAACGCACTCTCGATTCAAAGCCTCGTTTACAAAGAAACACCGCCATTGCATACAACGGAGGTGTAATTCCGACTGAATTAGGTACTTTGGCACGCCTATTTTGATACATTTAATTTAATACCATCTTTTAATTACGTTAATTGAAGTTTTTGTTGGCCGTGTCGTCAAAATTGACGTGAAATTGCTCTTGTTTGCTAAAACTAGACCTTGGTTCAAGCTGTCGTAACTCAACAACGCAACAAACGGCCGCCATCTTGGCCGCGCTGGAAAGCTGGGATTCTCCGATTGGAGGCCAGTCACAAGTGACGTCACGCGAAGCAAGTCATAGCCATTGAAGCTAGCACGTGCGCGTCTATTGGCGGACAGACAGCAGTGAGTGAGAGCGCGATGGCGGCCGTAAACTGATTGCTATCACCGATAGCGAATATAAATTGGGAATAACACAACTTTAAACTACTTCTACGGTATTAAAAACTTTAAAAAAGGATTTCAGAAGCCGTAAACAACGCTGTAATTTAAGAATAACCAGAGGACCATTGTTTCAAGGTATCCCATGTACTGCAACGGAAGGAAAATGGAAAATAAATTTAAAAAAAATTAGAAATACATGCCTTTAAATAACCTGCATGTCCTAAAACCATAGATTAGCCATTAAAATTTCCAAGCGCATTTACGTAGTCGAACTTCAACTTTTTTTTTAATTATGAAAACCTAATACGATTATCCCAAGTATATCTTTGTGCACTAATTTACACTAATTATTACATGCAATTTTTTATACCCGTAGATCTTAGTTATTTTACCGAGGCATGCAACATGTTTACGGCGACAAGTTTTGGTTGTGTTGCAACCAGTATCCGGCTCAATATAATGGCCGGATCCGGATCTTGCCGGATAGCGCATTATCCGGCGCCGGATCCAGATATATCCGGACTCGGTCAATACCTAGCTCTCAGCACTCGGAAAGCGGGTAGTATCCTATACTTATTACACTCTGTATAAGGAACACAGGAAGTGTTTTGTTTAAATTTTTGTTTTGTTACCACTTCAGTCACAGTTTGCTTAAGGAACCTTCTGTATTAACCGCTGTGTAAAAAACCATTTTATGGCACGCAAGGTTGTTCATTATAAAAAGGGTGTACTGTATAAAAATAAAAATAGTTGAAACAAATTTTTTCATTTTTTTTTTTCATTAATAAACATATTACACTATGGACAAAATTGTTGTTGTTAGTCTTTACCATGATTTAGTACAATACACCAACAAAAAATAAAACTATCAATTACATTTTGTACAATTACCAATATTGACACAAGAAGAAAAATAAATCAAGTAGAATTTTGTGTTAATTGGCATGACCAGAGTTGGTTTCCTTTGAATAAGAGTGACAATTTTAATAACTTTGAAATAAATTTAAAAATTATGTACAACAGCTAGGACAATTGCACCAATCTCTTTTCTCTCGAACCAAATTCATCAAACCATAATCTAACCACACCTTTCACTGTGCCAGTAATTTATACCACTACTATCATGTTTATGTGATTCCAAAACTGGTAATGCCCCTGTAAAACATTGCTTTCTTACTGGCCATAAGTCCAAATTGCAAATAAAGCCAAATAAAAAAAAATGTATCAGCAACACTAACACGGGTGGGTAGCTCTTTAGTGACGACCACAAAGCGGCTTGAAAAAATTTAAAAAATAGTTTCAGGTCATGCAACTACTGACCACATGCAACTAGCAGTCATTAGCTAACTTAAGGGACTCTGTTAGTTAACATTTTTACAAAGCAAATTCTACAGCACACAAAAGTACCAATACGTTTACCACATGAAAAAAAAATCTTAGAAATAATAATAGAATAAGGTATGGGGAAAACAAGTCCTTAATGTCTCCTTTTAATTGTTCAATCAAAATCAATTTTTGACTACCATCTTCAAATAAATCGTGCAGTGGCACCCAAACATTCGCAATACACCAAGATTTAAGTAACAGTTTTCACTACACATTAAACAAAAACATTCTTGCACCATGACAACACGGTTCCATGGCTTTTCCTGGTCTTGTAGCACGCGCCAAAGTATCGTCGAGAAAAACAACAGAAAGTTTTAAAAATATACTCTATAAGCCTCTACAGTATTACACGGCTGTGTTAAATATCACACAGATCTATTATTCGTTTGTACATTGTAAAACATCTAGCAAATGCTATGTACATTACAACATTTTTCTATCGATTACAGTTACATGTTTTAAGTGCAACTGACTAGCAACGAACTATTTACATCAGACGTATCACCATTTATTTTTTTTTGCTTAAAATATCAAAGCAAACCAGCACTTAGCGCAATCATCCACATTTTGTACTTAAAAAATTGACACACCCTTCACACACCAGTAAAGTCAATGAACTCTCTACCAAAATTGGGCGACACATTATTTCCACAATTTCCTTGTGCGTCTGTGTACATTAATCGCACTATTCATATGCCGAATTCAAAGTGAATGTCAACATGAAATTAGCCGACAAGCATGGTAACACAAGTGGGCAATACCTTTAAAGCACAACATTTAAGCAGTTAATAAAGTTGAAGCAGTTATATTTTTTGGTGTGAATTCACAACAAAACGAAACAAAAAAAAACCACGCCTTTTTTCTTCAAGACTAGAGCATGTGACAGAGTAAAAGAATTTCATTAAAAAAATGGAAAATAAATTTAAAAAAAATTAGAAATACATGCCTTTAAATAACCTGCATGTCCTAAAACCATAGATTAGCCATTAAAATTTCCATTAAGCAGCACGGCCAACCAAAAAAGTAGGCAAAAGAAAACAAAAAAGTAGTGCAGGAAAATTTGATTTTGAAAAGACTCGTGGCATGGAATGTAGCAGTTACCAAATGCCAATTTGAGAAATTGAAAAAAAAATAATATTAGAAGTGTACAAATACACTACCACCAATGTGACACCAATGAAAAATATGGTAATAATAACAATGTTCTCCGAATTATGACACGCAAATTAAAAATAAAATGAACGTGACGAGCGCTGAAAATATGGTGTAATGGAATGCAACAAAGCAACCAAACAAAGATTATGTACACTGAACAGATTTTATTTACAGTAATGATGATGATTTGTAAAGCAACATGGCTGGTATAGGGTGCACACAGCTTTGAAAATACGAAGCAAACAAATTTATTAATTTACATGGCCACCTGAGCAACAGCACACTAAAATAAAAAAAGATGAAAAGTTCAATTAAGAAAATAAAAAAAATTTAAACAAAACACTTCCTGTGTCGGGAGTTCCAACAAAATTTATGACGCATCCTAAAATTTCAATATGGGACAAAGTAACGCCCCAAAAAAAATAAAATAAAAGTGTCGCTCTAAAAAAAAAAAAAAGCCAGATGACCCTCATTTTTCTTGGCCACTTAAATTTGTTTTACATCATCAGTAATTGTATAACATGACTGTTCGTTATCTAGTATGCAAGGCATGGATTGGTGCATCGCCCATGAAACCGACTGGTATCTTTCCAAGTCAGTATCTAAAGGAAGGGACAATTGTGAGCATTCTTGGTTGGGGTTCAGTTCTTTAGCCTCTTCAGAAGTTGTTGTAGCAACGGTTTCTATGGCAGCAATGGTAGTTTCCAAATCTTCATTGCCAAGAACAGGAGCATCAAGCATAAAATTGCCGCCACTGACAGCAGAGCCAGTCTCCATCTTCTGATGACGCTTTGAAAGCACACTTTTTACTGGACGTTCAATGGAAGAGACGTTAGAATTCCCTATGGCAGCAAGATTGATTTCTGCTACAGCTTCTACAGTATGACTACAGTGACCGTTCGATGTAGAGATAGGTAAATTGCTACTGCGATACACAACACCTTCATGCCATGAACTGCTGTTTATCAAATAGGATCGAGGAGCAAGGTGTCGTTCACTCAGTTCAGTAGGTGCTACGCGAACCTCTTCCAAAGGTGGATCGTCAATAAAGCTCACATTATCATCAAAGCGCACTTTTTCAGACACAGCATCGTCGCAACTGATCCTATAGCTGCAATGATCCTCGCGCATGTTCAAACTAACCTGGAAATAAATGTTTAATTTAGTTCTAGTAATCCTTCAAAAAGCTATTGAACCGACATCACTATACAAAACCAAGAGCGGAAAGTTTTTTTTTCCCCAACTTGGTCTTCTTTGTAAATAATTACAAAATTTAGTTGGCAGGGATAAATTACATTCAGTTTTCAGAGGCCATGCAAAGTTAAACATTCCTTGTACAGGCACATGCAAACCAAACATCTTAAAACATTTGCCAAAGAGATGGGGTACCCGGGTTCCCACACAAACCTGTTAAGAAAAATCCTCCGACATTCCCACACAAAAAAATTCAATTTTTTCAACAAAATTTCATTATAAAACATGAGTACACAACAGGTTGTAGTGTATTATATCATTGGAGTGTCTACAGCTGGGCAATTGATATTTCCCTAGCAATTAGTTTTTTTGTTACATCATTCAGTTACTCAAAGACATGGTGTTTTTTTTTTCCAAATATATTTGTGATTTAGAATTTCTAACAGAAGGTAGTTTCAAATAATTACTCTTTAATAATTTGTTCACTTAAATCTCCTGACTTTACCTCATGACCCACTAAAATCTTATGACTTTTGCAGCTTTCTCCTGACCAAAAAAAAAAAAAAAATCCTACTTTCCCAGGTTTCCGAAGTAGTGTGTGAACCCTGGATAATCTTCATCACAGCACCAAAACTGAAATGTTTACCTTAGAGTTTATGTCCCATGTTAACCAGATTGTTTAGATTGGCATAAAAGCATATTGCCAGGCAAAGAAATTTTTCATTTTCTGTGGCATGTTCAGCATCATTCTGCAGGCTGGACAATGATGGGGCAACTGTAGATTTACTACAGTGCATTTTTTTCCCCTGACAATGCACAACCATGTATTTTTACCATAAGGTATCAAAATTGCAGCATTACAAGAATAAAGGAATTTTAAATATAAAATTAGTTTTTAGTTATCCTAAAATACTTACCTTTAGTTACAGGAATATTGTTTATTTATGCTCTATGCCAGGGATGGCGAACCGTCCTTCATATACGTGCCAATAAAACAAAAATTAGCTTACAAAACAAGCAGTGCATCAGTAACTTTTGTTCTTGCTTCTCAGATGCTAATTTTTCGATGCGCGGTTCGTATAGCTTCATATTGATGCATGCTTTGATGCTCTTGTGGTTCCTCTATCCCCGTCAAGAGGGGTTTTCAAGTCAATATTTCAAGCACCACAAATTAATTGATACGGAATAGATAGTGTTCATGTGTGAGTTTACTTGTTCGCAATAGTAGCTGGGCTCGCATGTCACTAATAATGCAAACGCCAACTTTTTCATGCAGCACAGGTGAACAGAAGTTCGCTCCAACATTGAAATACAAGTTGACCTGCTTTTGGTAGTATTTTCTCCAGCCGATTTGTATGTTAAGGCCTGATTTACTTCTCACTTGCTCAATTTCTTTAATTCATCGTTCAATTCCTGAACGTGCTATGTACCGCAAGCAATCAATTCTGACATTGCCCGCGAGTCGCCCATTTCACTCAAGCCACACGTCGCACCTCCGTCACTGCTCACACTGTTCGTAAAGAAAGAACGGAAGGATAGCACGTCAAAGCAGCCTTGCTGTAGCTCCTTATACGTGCGTTTATTTTGTTAAGGGAAAAAAATGTCATCGTGCACTAATTTTTCGAAAGGAACACGTGCTACTAGAAAAGCTCCTGCGGGCCACATAGGTTCACCATCCCGGCTATATGCCCAAAACTATTAAACTTTGGGGTGCTGAGCTCCTCACAAGGTGGCATCCCTGCATCCTCCTCAGGATGTTTAGGGATATGGTGACGGTAACTTTGTATTCAAACGTATTATGTGTATATTATGGGTTTTGTACAACGTAGGGACTACACCCAAATAGGGACTACACCCAAATTAGTTTGTTTTACTTTGGCCTTTCTAGATAGATTATAATCTCAAAACTTCATTTTATGAGAATCTCCCCTTTTTTCGGGCCACACTAGCAACAAAAACGCCAGTGGACATTCTGGTAGGACCAGTATCTCCCCTTCTTGGACCAAGCCGAAGCCAGAATTATTATTCAAAAACGAATGAGTTCACTTTTCTGGGACCACGCCCTAACTAGAATGAGCTCTGCTCAATTTTTGCGAATGCAGTTTTTGCACAGTATCATGCTTACGTTTCGGCTGCTTGTTTGGCCCGACTAGGACGAACATTCAGTGACATGTCTCGGTTGACCTTGGTGTCGACTCTGGTCTTGGTGGCATGACCTCTGGTTATGCTGCTCCAAGCCGTCTTGATGCTGTCTTGGACTACTACATTGATTACCATGAGTCAATGGCTAAATAAATCCGCCTGATGTCAATGGGATTTCGCGATCGAGATTTTGCCGAACTGGCATTAAATTCGCAGCTAACAGAGGACTTACACCCGACGGAATGTTTCCGGGCTCGAAGGAGAGACCGATAAAACACAAAGTCGAGAGCGATGCGACAACCGCATTGGATTGGGAAGTGTTTAATAACGAATGCTGTTAGTCTAAATGGACCTTTACCTCTTTGCGTGCAGTGGACTTTATTTCGGATATAAAACCATCCAGTAAAAGACCAATATAGTTCATAATTTCCACAGGTAAGCCAGAAGGGCCCGAGCCTACTTCAACTGAGTCCGACTAGGTCACTGCAACGGTTTTCGGAGCAGACTGTTGGGAGTGAATAAACATTCGATATGTGAGGCCAACAAGGATAGAAAGATTCCATGCGGGACATTCCGGCAAGGTAATTCTTTTCAAGTAGTACGGTAATTCTTTTCATTGTTTAAAGTAGTACGGTTAATACGTACATCAGTATGAATGAAGGTCATTCCATTTTAGTTTGTGGAGGGGTTTAGACAGCATGAATAAACGCAGATATGGTCCAGACATATGTGAGTTAGCAAGGATAGGATTTCATTCAGGAAATTGTGGCAAGTTAAAGAATTCCTTTTGTACGTTTTTATTGTGTTACGTTTTTGGACGTTGTATTTGGTGGTTGGTGTGTGCGTTCCCGGTCCCGTGATCCTTGAGTGTCACAAGTGTGGGTTATCGGAAAAACGAAAATTTTAACTAGTAAAATTAGTTTTTACTAACCTAAAATACTTACCTTCAGTTATTATGCTAAAATCACCATTTTACGCTTTTAATTGCTCAATTAAATTTAAAAATCCCATTTTTTCAAATTTCTTCTCTCAAACCTCGCTCACCTCCCGCTAGGCGCGCTGTCCCTTCTCTCCTGGTGGGCGCCATCTTGGTTTCTCCCTTCATCACTATTTGAACCTTCCAGTTCAGTGAGAGCGGGGAGGCGAGCAGGTCCTTACTGAAGCTAAGTATTTTAGGTTAGTAAAAACAAATTTTACTTGTTAAAATTTTCGTTTCTTACTACCTGCAAATACTTACCTTCAGTTATTATGCTGAATTCGTCATTAGGCGGTGGGTATTATCCCCACTGAACCCCAACGGTAAGCCTATCCTACACACACCAACAACCAGGACCATCTACTCACCTCCTAGAAGTGGTCTTTTTCTTTCAATTCAGCACATTTCTGAGGTCTCGGATCTCTCCAGAATGACTTGGTCTAAGTCTCTGAATGTTCACGCCAGAATGATTCCTCTTGAATATTCTCGTCAAAATGTGCACTTCTTCATCGTGTCAATACGTTCTATTACCATCAAAGTTAAACCTTTTGACTTGATGACTTTAAGCTCTCATATCTCTCCAGAATGACTGAGGCAAATTGTTAGCTCTCCAGAATCCCTCGCCCAACAATTTGTCCCAGAAAAATCAGTCTAGCTTATGCCAATCTGCCATAAGTTACAATGTTCCACCAGCACCTAGAGTTTCTGACTCGCCACCACATGACCCTTAACGTTTATTCCATCCGAACCACTGGTGTCTCTAAGATAGTGGTTAATAAACGTATTCTGGTGTTTCCATGAACATGCCGCGACGACTTCGTCAAGAGGAGTCCCGCAGCCATACGCCCAGGATGCTGCAAGTGCTCGTAGCTCATGGGCTCTCACTTCGGCGGGGATGTCGGAGTGTTGAGTGTTGTATTCGTACGCCCTTCGAATCACTGCACAAATCCACTTCCCCATTTTCCATGGGGTTACTCCAGTCTGCATCACCTCTCCATTTTCCTTGTCGACATCGAGGAACAGTGGTCTGGGTGGGTTATTGTCCTCTCTACCCAAACCTTCAGTCGCTGGGGTGGTTTTATCCAGATAAAACCGCAGAGCCCGGACTGGGCACTGGAGTCTTTCTTCATCTCTGGGATGTACCAGCTTTCCTAGTGCTTTGATGATCACCGGCTTTGGCGTCATGCTCGCTTTACAATTCTTGGCCCTGAAGTGGGCCGGGAATGTCATGGTTACATCGGGTTAATCTCTAGCGAAGCGAATGTGGCCGTTGTCTCGTGAGAATGCCGCCATCTCACTCTGTCTTGCTGCAGAAGCCAGTGCCACTAGGAAGACAGTCTTCTGCGTGAGTAGGAATAACGAAGTCGACTTCGCCGGTTCATAAGGAGCCTCCATTAGGCTCTGTAACACCAACGGTAGGTTCCACTTGGGGAAAAGTTTAATGGTCCTAGGTCTCAAGTTTGAAAAAGCTGCCATGAGCTTGGTCACGTCAGTGCTGTGTACTGCTGTGGTTTCGTCGATGCAGGTCAGTACTGAATTAATGGCAGACCTATAACCCTTGATAGCACTAGGGGACAGACCTTGGATGAAGAGCGAGTCTAAAAAGGAAGGTAAATTCACTACAGATTGGTTACATGGGTTGCAGCCGTTTGCCTTGCACCAATCGAACCATCTTTTCCACTTGGCGTTGTAGCCTTTCTGTGACGAGAGCCGTATACAGTCAATCAGTCTACTCGACACGTTAGCGTGGAACCCTCTCCTTTCCGGATTTACCTTCAAAGTCTCCACCCGTGAAGATGAAGAATATGGGGGTTCTTGTAGAGGGTCTTCCCTTGATGCTGGGAAAGAATGGACGGTGACAATGGGAGTGGGACTGGTTCTTCTCTTCTCAATTCCATTAACTCGGTGAACCACGAAGCCGCTGGCCACCACGGCGCATTAGAATGAATTGTCCGGTGGAGTCTCGCACCTTGTTCACCACTCGTTGAAGGAGCTAGAACGGTGGGAACAAGTAGGCGTTCATTCCCTCCCAGCTGATGGACAGGGCGTCCGTCGCCCATGCCTTCTCGTCCGGGAAAGGGGACACAAAGCATGGAAGTTGCGTGTTGAACTGAGTGGCGAAAAGATCGATGTTAGGATGTCCCCAGCGATGGAAAAGAGTTTTGCAGACTGACGGATCCAGCTTCCACTCGGTTGACGGGGTTTGGGCACCCCTTGACAGCTCGTCCGCCCAAACGTTCAAGTTCCCCGCTATGTGCCGAGGTACCAGAACAATCCCGTACTCCAGACAGGTCTCGAAAAGTCTCGTCGTCTCCAGCATGAGGGATTTGGAGTGTGTCCCTCCTCCCTTCCGGACATATGCCACCGCCGTTGCATTGTCACACATAATTCCTAATGTCGAGTTTCGTAGGACTTCTTTCCACACCTGAATTGCAAGGTGTACCGCTCGTAATTCCAAAATGTTTGTATGAAGCATCTTCTCTTCGTTGTTCCATACTCCCGATGCCGTTTCCCCGTCGAGATGTGCTCCGCAGCCCGAGTTGGATGCATCGGTGAACATCAGCCATACCGGCACAGGTTCCTGCATTGGTACCCCGGCTTCGAGGTTCCTTCTGACCGTCCACCACTCTAAAGCTTGTCGAGGGAGTTCGCTGAGTGGGAGAATATCCATCCAACTGATTCGTGTAATCCATGTTGTTTTCCTGAACCAGTGTAGTGGTTTCGTCCGCCACTGTCCCAGTGGCACCAACCTTGCATTGGAGTCCGATCACCGAAGCCAGTTCCTTCGCCGTCGCCATAGCTTGTTTGCAGAAAGAAGTAACCACTGCTCTTGTTTTCAAAATCCGGTCCGGGGATGGTTTGACCGTAGAGACCACCGTGTCGAACTCTGCCCCCAGGAATACGAACCGGGTTTCTGGCGCGAGACGTGACTTCTTCCTGTTCACCCCTAATCCCAAGTGGCCGAACAGTGACGTGCATCTGTCGAGATGTAGTAGCAAACTCCTGGCGGAGGGGTTTCGAAGGAGCCAGTCGTCGAGATAAGCATGTATCTTGATTCCATGAAGATGGAGGTGTGCCAACACTGGCTTCATCATTCGGGTAAACACATATGGCGCTGTGGCTAATCCGAATGGTATTGCAGTGAACTGGTACGACTGGTTTCCTGCCACTAGGCGAAACAAATGTTGTATGGACGGGTGCAGGGGAATATGCAGGTAAGCGTCCTCCAGGTCGATCGAGGCAGTGAACTCTCACGGGGCGAATGGCCTCTCTGATGGAATCGATCGACTCCATTTGGAAATGGTCTACCGAAAGGTGTTGGTTCAGAAGTCGAAGATTGAAGATGACTCTGGATCCCCCTCCTTTCTTCGAGATAACCCTCACCGGGCTCCAGAATCCTGGTGTGGGGGGTGCTAGGATCATTGCTCCTTTTTCCACAAGTGAGTTCACTTCCCTGATTAACTCTGGGGTTTTTGAGGGTTCTGCCAACCAAGGCGGCGGGGAGTCTGTAACGGCTGGGGTTGACCTGAATGGTGGCAGATAACCCTCTTCCAAGACTGAGTACGAACTCGCCCTCTGTAATCTTGCGCCAATTGTCTACATGTCTGGACAACCTGCCCCCCCACCTGCCGGTGAATGGGGGGGGGGGGTGCCCTGTCCATCTCCAGTCAGTGTAGGGGGTAGGGGCGAAGTCCTCTTCCACGAGAGAAGCCTCTTCGACGTGGGAACCCACCCAATCCTCGCCCACGTGAAGCAGAGGGGGGTTGGTCCTGAAATGGCATTTCACTCCTGTTGTTTTCGCTGGATTTCTTCATTACCGTCTTTCCTGCGTAAGGTGTGTTCCACTGGGCGTTCTTAAGATGCATCTTGTACATACTTCTGCCGCGTGGCAACCCACGGTGCTGTGGCGTTGCTGACATGCTAGGCCGCACTTTCTCTTTCAACTCCGGCGCAATTCCAGCAGTTTACCATTAAACACATCAGCCGAGCCATGAATCGGGAGTAGTCGTAATTTCCCTGTTACTTCCGCTGAAATACCACTTGCCGACCCCAGTAGAGCGTCCCTACGTCTAAACGAATTATTCAATAGGAGTCTACTTTGCCAGTTCAAGCTATCCTTATGAAAAGACGATGCACGCTTCAGGATGTGCATGCATTCACGAATGGTTTCGTTCTCCCGCAACTCTGGGTTGACCAGAGCGAGTGCTTTCAGTGCAACCGTGGAACTTGAGTAAGCGAGTTCGGCCTGAGAGCTTGCTCGAATGCTGGCTCTCAAAATAATGTCATCTTCCTCAAAATGGGACCATGATGTGTGAACTGCCGAAGGGGTTCTAAGTGTTGAGTCCATTTCGAGATTGCACACGTCGTGGACATATTCGGCTTGTGGGAACGTGGTGTAGCGATTCCGTTTCGGCGCACCCTTACCTGTGGCACGAAAAAACATTTTCGTTTTCTTGGGGTCATGTGGTGGGTCAGGTTTTCCTGTTGAAAACGGTTGTTCGTCCTTACGAGTGAGTGTTTCATTGTTGAGAAGCTGACGAAACAGTACAGCTGACTGTGGGAAGTGAATAGGTCTCGGTTTATCACTGCCCTCATTGGCCAGAGTGTCCATTGGTGGGTCGTCCGGATTTTCAAGCAAAACTGGGCATTCCTTGTAGAATCGGGTGTGTCTCAGGTGCTTGAGGGTGGCTTCGGCAAAAGTCGTCCATGGAATGTATCCTGGGCCTTCGTCGAACGGATCGTCTATGTTAGAAGGCTCAAAATCGTAATTATCGTGATGACCCGAATCGTGGTCTTCATCATCCAAATCCAATTTCCTTCTTTTTGACGACACTTGAACTAAGTTCTCATCGTCCTGATGGTGTCGTTTCCCTGATAAAGACGGCAGAACCGGTGGCTCCGACATCACTTAAGGTGCGTGAGACAACGACGCGACACATGGCGGCGCTCCCGCGACCCCAGGAGACCGGCCGGCAACAACCGCATGCGCTTGGCCGCCGACCACCGTTGGCGCCTCTGTGGCGACCCGTCCACTTAATCCGACGTTAGCCGTCTCTAGGAACGAGTGCATAAGGTCTAAAAGTCCGGAATACCTCTTTTCGTTATCACCCGAAACACTAGGCACTTTCACTGCACTGCTATTTTTTCCTCCACCAATGTCGTCCCGACCGCCGCTACCTTGTTTGGGTGCGGTTGTCCGACTATTTTTCTTCTTGTCGCCCGGCCCGTCCTTCCGTACACTCTGTGTCCCAGCCACTAACGAATCTCCATTCTGTTTTGATTTTATTATCTCCGTCCCCTTACCCACACCATTACTAGGTGATTTACGGTAGGGAAGAGAATCATCACAAGATTTACTACACTCAGTAATTTTTCCTACACCGTTACTGGGTGAATTACGGACTGAGACTTGCTTTTCTCCCGTGCTAAGTTTTTTCACCTCTTTTATTCCTACACCGTTACTAGGTGATTTGTGGATTAATTTTTTCTTAGCACTATCACTGTGTTCATTGTCAACGCCATCCACGTCCGCCTGAATAATCTTTTTGACTTGCACACGTTTCGGCGACACAGTCTTGGTCGACGGCACATGCTTAGGTTTGGGCACGGACTTCAGCGGCGACACGGCCGTCTGTCGGGCTCCCTCCGCCCGCGTCGGGGTAGCATTCCCGTACTTGCCCACTGCCAGTCCCATCTGCGCCAAGTACGATCGGTGTGCGACGTATGGAGACTCCAGCTCACCCACGGGGCTGCCACTAATCCATGGTTTGATAGTCTGTAAAATATCAGCCAAGAACGACCCCATTTTGGCATCCATCCCTGAGAAAATACGGTTTTTGAGTGACGTTGCCTTTGCATCGAAAGCCGCGTTAGCCGCTGCCGTCGCTACGGCGACCATCGTTTCCTCGTTCGTCTTGGGTGGCGGTGGCGCCGTCCCGAGCCCGCTAACACTCGTCGATGGGTCCAATGTGGCCGTCGAATTTTCCTCCTTATTAAAAGGTTGTTCAATTGTCTCCTCTGTCCCTAAAGGAAGGAGCTCGATGTCACAGAACTCCATAACGTCTACGTTATTTCCC
The DNA here is from genome assembly GCA_023313725.1 of Lithobius niger. Classification (NCBI taxonomy): domain Eukaryota; kingdom Metazoa; phylum Arthropoda; class Chilopoda; order Lithobiomorpha; family Lithobiidae; genus Lithobius; species Lithobius niger. Next base: position 28,211 of record JAHWFP010193788.1, read on the forward strand.
GAGTCATTGTTTGCCGCCATATTGGATTCCACGGCAAGATCCGCTTCTGAAAACACGTACGGTAGGTCCGGATCCCCACTCATCTTCTCCAGTCTTTGATCGAGTGATTCTTTTTCACGTTTTGCTTTTTCTGTGGCCCGTTGACCGGCCCGTTGGTCCGATTTTTTCCACGTCTGGAGAATGGACGAAATGGTGGTCGGATGGTGCAGGTCGCATAGTTCACACACTTTGGAAACGAAGTCACAAGCACGGCATTGTCGGCACAGTGGGTGAAAATCCCGCGGTAACTTAGTACATTTGCACTTCATAAAGTTTCCAGTCTTTAAAAATGCTCGAAGTTTAGCTTCAGAATCCCGCACTGACATATTCGATGCCAAAAATCCGTGTAACACAGTCTTCTACACAAACAAACGTCAAAACATCCAGAGCAAAAGCGATGCACAACCACCCTGGATGGCGTGCTCAAATAGTGATGAAGGGAGAAACCAAGATGGCGCCCACCAGGAGAGGAGGGACAGCGCGCCTAGAGGGAGGTGAGCGAGGTTTGAGAGAAGAAATTTGAACAAATGGGATTTTTAAATTTAATTGAGCAATTAAAAGTGTAAAATGGTGAATTTAGCATAATAACTGAAGGTAAGTATTTGCAGGTAGTAAGAAATGTGTGGGTTATCGGAAAAAGTGTTGGGTAACTGGATAACCCACACTTCCAGTCACAGTTAACGGGATTAAACCTATTGAAATTTAGCATGGCGTCGAGTTAGCGTGACGTCGCAGCCACGCCAATAAAGACAATGTGTTAACGCTAGATTGATTCCAGATCACGTACATGAATGAGTGCATAATCGCAGACTTTTCCATAAATGAAACTCCGTCACTAGATAAAAGTTTCGTTACAAAACAGGCTATGCTTTTTAACGTCCATTCCCAATTTTTGCCTCATTAACTCCCAAGGGCATTTTTTATATGATTTACAGTATCATCCATTGCAACCTTAGCCATAGAGTTGAATGCTTCGAACCACACTGCTTTTGACATTGGTGAACCCTGATTTAAAAACGCAGCGGATAGTAAGTTAAAAAGTTTGAAACAAATACGAAAGTCTAAGAAAATCTATCGATGTACTAGCTTTAAATCCACATAAGTAGCCAAATTCTGAGCCTTCACACGTATGACGCTAACTGCCAGTGAAGTCAAATAAAATGAAGTGCTGTAGTGTTTTGGTAATAAACAGTAATGCTTTTTCACCGAATTTGTATGGTGCAAGTGCATGCATCTTTTCTTATCAATAATCAGTCTTCAAACACTGTTTAGATCACAAACAAATAATCAGTAATTTAATCAATGCACAGAGGAGAGAAAATAAGGTAATAGTGTTATAACAATTAATAAAACGGAATCCACCAAGTGTTTTGATAGCCTAGTTACGGTAGTACTCTTCCATTTCACAGAAATTTTCTCGCCAGTAATCATGCTGCAAACACTTACGCTCACAAACAAATAGGAATTTCATTAATTATGTCTTGGTGATGCACAATGGACATAAGTGGAAGTCCTAGTGTTATAACTCATTTAAAGAAATAAGAAAATTTTAGGTCTGTTCCGATACCAATTATATACGATACTAACGCCATAAAGCAAAGTAGCGGGAAAACCGATCCGATACGGATACTTGCAATACAAACAACAAAAGATAGCATCACTTCCAACACACAAAACCATGCTCAAATTCAAAATCCTGCATCAGGCCACCTCAAGAAGCTTGTTAACGTTATTTACTTTGTCCGACGTGAATTGGACATTAGTGAGAAACAGTAGACGACTACGGTGAGACTCTGGCACGTAACCTCCCATATTCTAACTAACGATCAATGAACGTCGGACAATGTAAATCATACAAACAAGATTCTTGTGGAGGCTGATGAAGACAGGAGGACTGTTTTTTCCCATGTTTAGTCATTTAGCCTGTCAAAAATCGATAGTATTTGTTTGATTTCGAGCATTATTTCGTGTCTTGGAATGTTTTGAACATTCTAAGTACAATGGTTCGTTTTTTCAAAGACAGAATCAATGCAAATAGCTTAACTTAGTAAAATCAACTGACTTTGCAAACAATGACTCAGTATCGGTTGCACATCGGATGAAAATGGATAGTGCCGATACAATACAGATACCATGGTATCGGTAGTATCAGAACAGCCCTAGAAAATAGAATTTAGCCTTAAGTAAACTTAAACTCAAGTAGAATTAGGCAGAGGTACAAAAAATCAAGGCAACCAAATAAGAAGTAATTCAGAAACACAAAATAACAAAGAAATGATCCAGAAAAATTGGTTTAATAATTATAGTTACAATTTTTTTAATTCTATTTTCTGCAAACATTGCCGAATAGTAAGCCCCAAGTGTTTTGGGCTTGTCTGCTGAAACCAAAGTCTGAACTTAAATTGAAAGGAATCGCCAGGACTTATCAAAGATTACTAATCTTAAGTCACTTAAAAAAATTTGTCGATAATTAGGGCTACAATATTTAGCCAGCCACCAAATTATGGCCCAAGTTTTATGCATGTAAGAAACTTAGGCAGCCGTTCGCTCCCAAGAATGCCCGTCAACATTAAGTATTGTTCATTACGAAGGTCTTCTCTCCATCAGAATGAATGACCGTTGTTGAAGGATAGGTTAACATTACTCCAAAGACGACTGAGGTTTTATCTTTTCAGAAAGTTGAAGCCACGAGTAGGCTATGTCAGCACCATCGCCCAAGTCCAAATCGTGAAAATCTCCGTCGTAATCACACACTAAAAACTCTACCTGTTTACTAGATTTGCCTCGAACATCGTGCGGATTTTGGCAGCAAGCGGTACCAATTGCAATGTCTTCATGAAGAGAAAGGCCATCAGCCCTTGCTTGGATGTACGCATCTTCATGGGTCATGTACAGTGGACCATGAATGGAAGGATCCATATGAACTTCAACTGGAGTGCAGCTAGTCGACGATCCATCTCTGAATCACCAAAAAAAATTCAATTAACGAAAAGTCTCTGTAAGGCTACAGCTCTAGCACCATCTTATTTATTTTCCAGTGTATTAACGTCTGCAGATACGGCTACCTCCTCAGCTTATTTTTGTGTTTGAATGGAAGTTTTTTCTCAAGGTGGTAAAATGGTTCCGTCAAAAATTGTGTCACTTCCCCTAAGCCTTCTATCTCGCCACTCGATTTAAGGCAGCCACCACAGGGGGTTTCACCAGGGAGGCGGGAGGGAATGTAAGTAACACAGATTCGTCGTTCTCCCCTCTTTCGATCATTTCTCCTGTTTGTAAACAGTCCAAGTGGAGAATGACGAATCTGTTACAAAATTTTCCTCTACCTAAGGTGATTTTAACTGCGTCATATTACTAAATACAAATTGTTAATATGTGCAAAATTGCGTCACTTCCACTCTCGCCCACCCACTTCCCCTTGGCCCTCTCTCTCACCATTCGATTTAAGGCAGCCACAACAGTGGGTTTGAGCAGGGAGGGGGGAAGGGAATGAAAATTACACATTCTTCTTTCTCCACTCCTAACAATTTCAATTCTCATGCGGGTAAGTACCTTACCCTGGTGAAATTTCCATTTTTCCGTCGTGGTTCACTCCCATGCGATAAATTGGGATTGATTCTAACTGGACTAACAAGGAAATGGACCTGTTCGTCAGGCCCCAGCCATCACCACACCATCAGGTGTGCCAATCACCCACGCCGCCCAAGGCCTCATTTTATCCGCGGCGGCCCCCCCCCCCCCCCAAACAACGACTGGAAAACTGGCAACTGGCAATAGAAATGGTACAAATGTGTTTTGTGCTGTCAAGAATATGCAATGATAGTGCCTTTTCTACACTAATGCACTTCAATTCGGAACTACCTTCGACTGGCCATAACGGAGTTTCCATATTTGTATGTGCCTTATTACGCACTTCAAAGTGGGGACAACCATCAACAGTGCCAAAAAGAAGAGTGGAGAGAGAGAGAGAGGGTGCAGAAGAAGTGGACGGGAGAAGGCGGAAGTGACACTATTTTACATACAATTTTTTATTCAGTGGACAGTTAAAAATGCTACAGGTAAAGGAACCAAACCCACTTCAAACAGAGAGAGGAGTGAACCACGAAGGAGACATTTTGGCATAAATGTACTCAGATGTTATGGAAGATGACACTATTTCACCAAGCAATTAAGTGTGCTTAGTAATGTTGGTAATACGGTTACACCAATCAAATTTCACGGTTATAAAGGATGAAAGTATCGTGGAAGTTAGAAGTTAAGCATTACTATTTTCATGAAATCATTTTAAAGAATTTCTTAGAACCACCAAACACTGTTTCTTTACCTGTAGCCCAATATGGACCCAGCCAAAGCCTTGGTACTTGCATCATCAGCTACCGAGAACGTAGCAGATCGCTCGCTTAAACTAACGGTCGCAGACGCAGTTTCACTACTGAAGCTGAAGCGCTTGTTGGACGAGACATCTGCTTGAACTTCCAGCCTGCAGGCAATACAAGACGAGATAAGCTATACATACATATCAATAAAAACACCGTTATTCATCTAACTGTGAAACACTACAATGATTGAAAAGTGTCACACAAGACTCACAAAAACGCACACTTTCACAACGAAGATAGTCTACTAACTGCAAATTTTCAACTACTAACTGTAGTCGTCATCAGGCATCTTAAAGGTAAGTTTGAACTCTGTTTACATTTTGTTTTTCAGTCCAATACACTGTCCAATACATATCACAGAAAGTGCACAGAAAAATTTAAAACAAATGATTTACAATGTCTTATAGCAATACTTGAGATAGTTATCACAGTAAAATTTACTGAGGGTTGTAATTTACCTCCGAATTGAAGCACGTTGGGTTTCAGTTGAAGTCTCCTACTACCAAAAAAAAGTTTACAATACCTTTGTTTCAGCATTTTCCCTCCAGTGCTTCCACATAAGTGTTCACTATGATAGTTATCATACAGTACAGTGTTCACTATGATAGTTATCATACAGTACAAACCTATTGTGTAAGACACGAAAAAGGAACACAGGAGGGAAAAACAAAGCCATGGCATTTGTAGAGATGTCCACTGATGCACACAGTTTCAATTTGGCAGTAAATTACAATTCTTGGTGAATTTGTGGGAATTAACCTACTCTGCTACATACTCTGCTACAAAATGGGGGAAAAGTAGTCCCCAAGCGGAACATGAGCTTTGTAAGGGGTCCCCAGTGACTCCAAACAAAGCGAGCCACCATAGCACAGTGGTCAGCATCCTCGTCTTCAAACCAACTGAAGGCTTTTCTGTTACCGCGACCGACGTACTACATATGGGACTGCCATGTAGGATACAAGTGGTGAACCATTAATTTATTAAAATAACTGGCATCAGCAAATGAAAAACCATTCTGCAACCATTTTGCTATAAAACATGCTAGTAAGAATACAAGGTGCTAAGCCCAACCTTAAATGCAAATAAGCTAATGGCTAATGAGCAAATAAAGAAATGCTGCAATGCCGTGCATTCTCTTCAGTGAAATAACATCAATTAAAGTCTCTTCAGTCTTCCACCAGCTAATACCCATGATGAAAAATGAGTCAAATGAAACTTGTTGGCAACTGCTGGCTGTTTGACAGGTCACGAAGGCACAAAGACTTTACAGTCGAGCTACGTAAAGAGCACGTCGTGTTAAAGCTTTAAAAGATAATGTGACGAAGGAATACGAGTGAATAATAAGGATGCTGATACAAAGTGGCACTGTATGGCTAGGCAGGCTCAATGTTTTAAAAGGCCAGTTTTAAGAAAAAGGAAGGTGAAATCTGTCCAGTAAGCGAGTGCCTGAGTACGTTTACTGCGTAAAGGGCAACATCACAGACTCAGATAGGCATAGGTATAAAGGGCCTTATTTCAGGATCTTCATAAATGCTGAAGGTGATGACGTCTTGCACTCAGTTGGTAACTAACCTGAAAGCAGGTTACGGAGTTCACTACAGCAAAGGACTCTTCTAGTAATCAATTCAGAGCCTGTAATCTGCATATATACTGCATACCTTGGTCAGTCAAGTGATTTTACCTGACAATCGGTTGGTTTGGAGACGACACTAACCTGGGGACAGTACCCTGGGGACCCCCCCCCTCACAACAGAGGGGTGCGATACCATGTTTTTCAACCCGATACTGATATTATTCTCAATACTTCAATACTGATATTTTCTCAATGACAATATCCGATTCTCCTTTCGATACCGATACTCAGGGAATTAAAAGAACTTGATGGATGGTAACCAATGTAGCGATTAAAGGAAAACTCGGAATATTCAAGAATTCACAACTTTGTAATGATTAAGGATAGGCCTAACGCTTCTTAGATCTCGTCACCATTAACGATACTGCGTCAATATTTTAAAAAATGTTTGATACTTTGATACTTTACTATACCATCGACAGCACCGAAAATTCGATACCCAATTTTAAATTTCAATACCACTACAGACAGATATCAAGAAAATATTGGTACCGTTATCAATATAGATTTTAATTGTTTTTGTAGCCATGACCAGACGTTTTTGAGTTAGTTGTAGGAATTACACCTTTGTGCCTATGGAGAAAGGCATACGAGTTTGTGTGTATCAGTTTTGGAGGCATACAACAAGGTTTAAGATGAAAGCCAAAGTAAAGTTGTCCGTACCATCGGTATACTTTGTATGCACTCTTTCTTATCCATCAAAAAGTTTAATCGGTGGTTCTTAACGAGAAAAACCATTCCTATTGTTGACTTCACATTATCACACGGTCAAACTGTCGTTTGTGATGGATGCACAATTTTAAAAAAATCTGACGTCACTGCAACTAGCTTTTAAATTGTGCGTGCATGACAAATGACAGTTTGCACATGGTTCTTTACTTTTTTCTACTTAACCATGTCACAATATGCAATCAACAATCGTTTCAACCACAGGAACATACACGCAGCTTTACAGACTATTTCTAAACAGTGCAAAATGAACTTATTACTAACAACACAAAGTAGTTGACAGCACCCACCAAAACAGCACCGATACCACTGTGTCAGAAGGGATCGGTGTTGGCAGTCAGTCTGGGTAAAACACTCATTTTTCGTTAATTTCACTAAAAATTAATCAATTTGACAGTCATATACACTATTTTAACTATTTATTCTAGAGCATTTGAATGGCGCTAATTACAAGTCCATAGCTCGAGCTGTTAAAGTTCTTTAACAAAAACCTAAAATAAGTTCCAAAAAAGAACACATTTAAAAGAGCCTACGAAGTCTTAAAAACAAAATATTGTTCATAATCTCAATACTTAAATCAAGCTGGCACAACCAAAGTTATATCTACCTTTAAAAAAACTTAGAAATACCAGGGTATGACCTGGTTGATTTCCGTTTTTATTGCCTAACCGAAATGTACATTACCTGATTTTTTCTTACATAGCAGTTCCTTCCCTCTGAAGGCTCAATTCCTAGAAATGAAAAGTTGGCTTCCCCACCGTACTCGTAGCTCCCTTCCGTACATGCGTGCGTGCCTCTATATAAAGTGCCAAGTCGAACTGGCTGCATCTTCTTCCACTCAGAGTCTACCTTGGCGACCGAGAGGGGAGACCGGGCGGGTATGGGTAATGTATGTTTTCGGTTACACAACAAAAACAGAAATTGACCAGGCTGCAACCTGGTACTTTTAAGTTTGTATTGCCGTCGAAAACATCATTACCCGTTTTTCCCTTAAAAAGCTGACCTCGTCACATGGTGGTGGGCACCAAGGACAATGGTTACCCGTGCTACGAGTCGGCTGCCCCGGAGTTACAAGAACCCCGTGATCTGGGCGCCATCCATGAGGGCCACCGTAAGCTTGAAACAGGTGTCCTGTCTGATTATGGGGATGAGGCGACCGAGGAGATCGGTATCCCAAATGGTCCGTTTGACTGAGCAACCAGGAGCAGATTATGTCGTAATGAACCTGGAAGAAGTGTGCACAGTGTAGCGTTGGTTAAGAAAGGGTGAGGGGCGTACGTCAAGAAGATGGCGACCGGAAGCAAGGATCAGTCACTGTGCAGTAGTTCGTGTCCTGGGTAAGGTAAATGAAAAATAGGCATACGGAAATGCCAAAGTTTCATTACCTTTAGTAAGTTGGGGAGGGTCTTGATCCCAACATTCTAGGCTTGATTGTTACTGATGAGGCCCTTCTTCACCGAGAAAAGTTAAATGGTCCAAAAGCGAGCGGTCATCCTGGTAGGATACGGAATAGTCTTGTTTGGAAATACAGAAAAAACTGTTGTAGCAAGTCATTTGAGGGTTGTAAAACCTGGAAAGCGGTCGCCTGACGGCAGCTATTGAGTTTCACATGAGAGGAATGCACTTGAATGTAGAGTGTAAATTTGGGAGAAACTGGTCAAAGAGACCGTTGGTTTTCAATTGACTCTTCTTTGTAAATGTGGGGTTTGTATTTTGGAAAGTGGTCGCCTGTCGGTGGCCGGTGAGGTCCATATGAAAAGGAAGGCACTTGAAAGTAGAGCGTAAATTTGGAATAAAGTTGCAAATGAGTCCTTTACGCAGACTTTCTTCTTTGTACAAGAGCGAAGGGTGGCCCAGGAACCGAAAGCCCAGTGAGAAGAATTGAGAATGAGAATTTTTGGTAATGAGAATTTTTGGGAATTGGTAATGAGAATTTTTCGAAGGCGACCGTCGGTCGGGAAGATCTTTTGACAGAAGAAGAAAATAGGGGAAGACCAAAGTGATGGACTGATGGTAATGTCTGTGGCAGTTGCAAAATTAAGCAGAATGCTGTTAATAACGAAGCATGGGGTGAAGCAGTGAGTGAGCGGTTTCTTGGCAAGTAGTCGAACAGGAGAAAGACGTGAATGAAGTTATGGTAGTGCTTGGAATCCAAGTGCCATGCTTTTAGCCCGTTGCAGGGAAGTTCTCGAGAAGAGACCGTGGAGCATTGAACCAGCCCACTGAAGACTGGGACGAAACTGTCGGCATCGTCGAACTGCCACATATTGTGGCATGGCAGTTGACGGAGATCGAAGGAAGATCCGGCCGAGGACCAGGAGGTGACCGCTAGATCCTCAGTTTGGAACATGTGTGTTGTGGGCGCTGGGTCCGATGTGGGGTCAGGAACCGTGGCAGAAATAGGCCCGGAGACTGTGGCTATGTCTACCAAGGGAGTCTGGACTGGAGATTCTGATTGAGTGCGCCAGAATCCATCCAGGGTTGGAAGGGCGGCCGCTGGAACTGCCATCTTTTTCATGGCTAGGACCTGGCTTGGACAGAGTTGACGGAGTTCCCTTCTTAGATTTGGGAAGGGGGCGACCGTAAGGTGGCCGATGAGACTTTGATTTCGCACAGTGTTGTTCCCTCCAAGGTGGTGTGCGAGGTACGGGCCAAAGTTATTTGAACTTTTCCTTCATAAGGGCGTTCGAGGCATGTGGGTAAGAGACTTCATGTTGAAGGCGACCGATTTCTTCAGCTAGTGTAGAGTTGGAGTACCGAAGAAAGTTTTCGGTTGCAACGTGAGTGGTTATTGTCTCTTGGAGAGTAGGGACTGTAGCAGCAAAAACCGGCAAGCGGCGACTACTGTGGCTTCCAAAAGACATAAGCAGTGATAGAACATAGGGATTCCATCTCACGTTCAGATTCTCGTAGTTCTTGTGAAAAGCAACGTGCTGTAGAGAGAAAGGATTCCCAATTGACGTTGAAATGGGCTAAATCTTCTGGCGTTAACTGGAGCCCTCGAAGCAATGCTGAACGGATTGCGTCCGCATTGGGAAAGACTGGTCTGTTTTGTGACGCGAGCGAAGGAGCCACTGCAAAAAAAAATGAAAATTTTAACTTGTTAAAATTAGTTTTTACTATCATAAAAATACTTACCTCCAGTATACATGCTAAATTCGCTGAATTTGGCTTTTCCCATTCTCAAACAATCAAATTTCTTAAATTTATTGAATTCAACGCCAGTTGCCCGCATTTCCCGCTAGGCGCGCTGCAAGCGTCACCGCTGCAGCCGCCTGCCTCCTGGGGAAATCCCCATTCGCTTTTGGAACCTTTCTTGTTCTGTCAGCGGGGAGGCGGGCGGGTTTTACTGGATTTTTATGATAGTAAAAACTAATTTTAACAAGTTAAAATTTTCATTTCTTACTATCTGCAAAATACTTACCTCCAGTATACATGCTGACTTTGTCGGAAAGGAGGTGGGCAACAAAACAAGAAAGGACAAGCCCTCTCGTCAAAGTAATTTAACATACAGTTAA